>JAOYNU010113434.1:0-33127 GCA_026745395.1 Tympanopsis confertula | reverse complement strand
GGGGGGGGGGGGGACGAACTTCGAGATCGATCCACACAAAGGCGCCGTCGGAGCGGGGTGAGGCCATTTTGGGGGGGGATGGGCTTTTCGGTACGGATCTATCGCAGGGAAGGTCAGTCAAGCCATTAGAATATACACCGAGTGTGTTTATAAGAGTGGTATCGCGTCATATTTTTGATATAACTGGCCGGATATATCAGACCGAGGTCGAGATAACATGTCTTCTGAACAGTATGTATATGTGTATATATGTGTGTGTGTGTCACTCACATAGATGCAACGGATCTGGTATTTCTCGATATCAAGCCCAGACTGACGTTGCTGCGCAGAGTTGATGCCCACCTGCCGGCCATTGGTCGTCGCTGAGAGAAAAAGGTGTGAAGATTAGGCCCAAGTACGAGGTCACATGACGTGTCGCTGAGAACGTGACAAGCCCCGGATCTTGGTAGATCGGCATGTCACGTGCCCACCTTAAAGAAAGCCAGGGCGAGCGAATCCCCCATCGAGGGCATATGCCCTCATTGTGGTACAAGACTGACGAAGCTGACGTTGTTATGATGTCTCTGATACCACATATCAGATCACACTTCCACCCACCATGACTCACTTCCGCCCGCCATGACACCAATCCACCGCCATGGCACAAACCCACACTGCCAGCATGCCTCCTCCCCTCCGAGTCCTCATCGTCGGCGCCGGGTCCCGCGGCACCACATACGCGCAGGCCACAGACTCGCCCGGGTCCGGCGTGGCTGCCGTCGTGGCTGCCGTTGCTGAGCCTATCGCCCACAAGCGCCGCTCGCTCGGGCGCAAACACATCTGGACCGCCGGCGGGACGCCCTCCGAGGGCCAGGAGTTTTCCTCGTGGACCGACTTCCTGGCCTACGAGCTGGAGCGGCGCTCGCGCGTCTCGCGAGGCGACCGCGCCGTGCCGCCCGGTGTCGACGCCGTCTTTGTCTGCGTCCGCGACGAGCTGCACCGCGACGTCGTCGTCGGCCTGGCGCCGCTCAACCTCCACCTCATGTGCGAGAAGCCCCTCGCCACCACCCTCGCCGACTGCCTGGCCATCTACCGCGCCCTCCTGGTCCCCGTCCCCGATGGCAGCAGCAACAACCACCTCCAGCGCGCCGTCTTCAGCGTCGGCCACGTGCTCCGCTACACCCCGCACAACCTGCTCCTCCGCAGCCTCCTCCTCGACCGCAAGGTCATTGGCGACGTCGCCTCGGTCGTCCACACCGAGCCCATCGGATGGTGGCACTTTGCCCACTCGTACGTCCGCGGCAACTGGCGCGACTCGGCCACCACGGGCCCGTCGCTGCTCACCAAGAGCTGCCACGACATGGACCTGCTGCTCTGGCTGCTCTGCTCCCCGTCGTCGTCGTCGTCGTCGTCGTCGTCGCCGCACCTGCCCTCCACCATCTCGTCCACGGGCGGCCTGCGCCACTTTTGCAGGGCGAGGAAGCCCAAGGCCGCCGGAGCCGCCACAAACTGCCTGGCCTGCCCGCTGGGCCACGACCCGAAACGCTGCCGCTACTCGGCGCGGCACATTTACCTGGCGAGCCCGAGCCCGGGCCGGAAATCCCTCGCCGACGGCAACACCGACTGGCCCGTCAACGTGGTCCTCCCCGAAATCGAGGACGTGGCCCCGCCTGAGCGCGAGGCCGCCCTCGCGGCCGCGCTGGCGGAGGACTACGACGACGACGACGACACCCGCACGGCGCCGTCGTCGCGCAACTGGTTCGGCCGCTGCGTGTTCGAGTCGGACAACAACGTCTGCGACGAGCAGACCGTCACCATGACGTGGGACGGGGACGACGACGACGACGACGACGACGACGACGACGAGTCCGTCCCGGGCCACCACCCCAAGACGGCCGTCTTCCACATGGTCGCCCTGACCAACGACGTGTGCAAGCGGCGATCGCACTTTTACGGCACCGACGGCGAGCTCACCGCCGACTCCGACCTCATCCGCGTCACCGACTTCTTGTCGGGCAAGATCACCACGTACACGCCACCAGCCTCTGGCGCATCCAGGGGATGGCACGACGGCCACGGCGGCGGCGACGCGGGCCTGACGTGGCGCTTCCTGGCCGCCGTCGACGCCGTCAAGAACCGCCAGTGGACCGTGCGCCGCGCCCAGGACGACATCCTCGCCTGCACGCTCGACGAGGTGCTGCGGAGCCACTGCGCCGTGTTTGCCGCCGAGGAGGCCAGAGCAAGCGGCCAGACCATCAGGTGGCAGGACTGGTGGGCAAGAGAGGTCGGCCCCAAGCTGCTGCAAATATAAACCATTCAAAGACAGGGTATCACGTCCTGCTGTGTTTGATTGTGGCCGAGGTCGGATTCAAAGACAACGTATAACGTCCTGCTGTGTTTGATTGTGGCCCAGGTCGGGCGGGTGGGTGCACTCGTTCAAAGGACAGTGGAGTGGGTATCTGATGTATTCTGCGATAATATATACCAAGCCAAAGCCGCGCGTGCTCGTCTGTTGAATACCTCGTTGATATCTGGATATAAATGCCCAAGCCGAGCCCGCCAGTCCATGCCACATCAGTCTTTCCTTTCCTCCTCGTTGTAGCTCTGGCATGGCCGCGCCAGACCCATGCAATCAATCCTCGTCCTCACCACGCTCGTTTTTCGTCATTAATAACAACAACAACAACAATAACAGACACCACGAACCCGGCCCAGTCCAGGGTTGTGCAGAAACCGTACACCAACACACTTGTCTGCACCATATTGATAAACAGACCGACAAACTCCTCAACCCAACTCTGCCGCCGCCGCCGGTTCATTTCTTGCCCTCAAAGCTGAGGTCCAGGCTCCAGAGCGAGTCCCACACGATTGACCGTCTTGACGGGCTGTCGACAGCACTCGACGACGTTGCGCTCCTCTCGCGACGAAGCAGCCTTGATCCGCGGGCCTAGAGCCATGCTCGGTTAAACCCAAAGACGCAACGCAGAGACGAAAACGAGCATAGGGGGGGGGAATGGAAAGAAAAGAAATAAAAACAAAGCGAGCATGCCCTCCACCAGACTGTCCACGTCAAACGCGCCGTACCTCGGGTGTCTTGGTGCCCTCTCCCAGAGGACCATGCCCATTCGTCGTCGTCTGGCTTTGAGTTTGCTGCTGCTGCTCGAAGCCGTCGGCCGCTGCCTTGGACAGCGATGCCAGGGCCTTGTTCTGCACCGCAACAGGCGGGAGCATCGCCCCGTGCGTGGGCGGGCTCGTTTCGACTGGCGTGTCCGGGGCAAGCGCCCTCAGCGAGTTCGTCTCGCTGGTGGCCAGGGCGGCGCCGCTCTTGGCCAGCCCGGTGGCGATGTGGAGGGGCAGGCCGTTCTTGGAGGCGCTGCTGCTGCGCCTGCTCTCGAGGCTCCTCGACAACGTCTTGCTCACCCCTTCGATGCTCTGCATGCTGTTTCGGCTTCCCAGCATCCTCCTGGTGGCAGTGGTTCCTGCTCCCGCGCCCGCGCCCGCGCCCGTCGCTGCCGCCGAGCGTGTCTGGATGTCGGCCACGGCCTCGACGTTGCTGCCAGCGACCGTCGACTTTCCGGCCCCGGGCGTCGTCGGCGCCCCCGGTTTGTCCTCGTGCGCGTCGATGAGGTACCACCGCAGCCCGTCCGAGAGCTGGAACGGGTTGTCGTTCTCGTCGTCGATCGACGACGATTCCGACGCCGGCTGCATGCTGCGCGAGAGGTCGACCACGCGCTCCTGGATGCGCGAGATGCGCGCCACGAGCCACTCGCGGCTGCGCAGCCTGTGCGTGTCCTGCTCGCGCAGAAAGTAGTGCGGGAACCCGACGTTG
Organism: Tympanopsis confertula; assembly: GCA_026745395.1. Taxonomy (NCBI): domain Eukaryota; kingdom Fungi; phylum Ascomycota; class Sordariomycetes; order Coronophorales; family Scortechiniaceae; genus Tympanopsis; species Tympanopsis confertula. Next base: position 29,319 of record JAOYNU010113434.1, on the reverse strand, counting down.
AAGGCCGCCCATGCCCCCGACTTTTGGTTGCGCGTCGGCAGGAACAGCGCCAGGTCGCCCTCCTTGAAGTGCCGGTAGGCGATCTTGTCGTGCGCGTCCTTTTGCAGCGCGTGCGCCTTGTCGCGGTACGCCCTCGCGTCCCGCTGCATCTTGCGCGCCGTGTGCTCAATCTCCTTGACGCGCTTGTACATGGTCTCGGTGAAGCAGTCAATGTCAAAGTCGCCCAGCCCGCCCAGAAACGCCTGGTACCTGTCGGCCTCGGTGTCGGCGGCATCATCATCATCAACGTCCTTCATCCAGTGGAGGAGCTCGAGATCGGACCCCTCGCCGAGGCCGCGCCCCAGCATCACCGACTGGCGCATCGACGCGCTGCTCATGTGGCCCGACTCGTTCATGCTCTGGAGCATCGACCTCTCGGCCTTTGGTATCCGCTGGATCGTCATGGCGGAGCCCTGGCGCGTCACGTTGAAGCCGAGCCGGTCGAGCAGCCGGTACATGCGGTCGTTCTGCGAGTAGAGCCGCTGCGTGAGATCCTTGGCCCGCTCTGTCCTTGCGTCAAAGTGCCTGCCGAGAGCGGCGAGCCTGGCCTGAGACCCCTGCAGCTTGTCCCTCAGCAGCGCGAGCTCTTCTCCGAGGCTCCCGACCTGTGACTGCCGTGTCGCAAGCTCCTGCGTCAGGCCCACAATCTTCTCCTCGCCCTCCTCGAGCTCCTTGCGGAGCGTGTCCGACCCGGTCTCGCCGTCGGCAATCTTTGATCGCAGCGCGCCAAGCTCGCTGCGCTCCGCCTCGAGCTCCCTCTCGAGCGCTGCCACCTTGGCCTGCTCCTCCCCGATGGTCTCCCTGAGATGCACCACCGTCAGCTCTTCCGACAGCGACTTCTCCCTGGCCTGCGCCATGTCGGCCCTGAGCTCCTTGACCAGGCCGTCCGCCTGCTCCAGGTTGGACCTGAGCACATTGGCATCGTTCTCCGTCACCTGGACCTTACCGATGAGCTCCGTGGTCCGAGAGGCAAGCGACTCGATGAGGTCGCCGAGATCATCCGGCGCCTTGTCCATGGGCGCCATGGTGGAGTGCAGTTCGCGCAGTGTCCTGAGTTGGATGTCTGCCGTCTCCTCTGCCGTCTCCAGGATCTTGCAGAGACTGTGCATCTCGTCGCGTGCCGATTGAAGCTCCTTGCCAGCCGCGTCCAACTGCTCCCGTTGTAGCCGAGACTCGTTTCGGAGAAAGTCAATCTGTCCCTGCATCCTGAGCGAGTCGTCGCCGTGCTCTCGGAGCATCTGGGAGATGTGGTCCTCCAGGTTCCGGACCTTGTCGTCGTAGGCCGCCTTCTCGTTCTCTCTCGACTCGCCAAAGTGCTCCATCTCGTCGTCGACCTCCTCCAGCCGCGTCCGCAGCCCCCTGATCTCGTCCTCGAGCGATCTGCGCTCTTCCATAAACTCTCGTTTGAGAGCCTCCATGTTGCCGAGCAGATCCCTCTTGGTCGAGTTCACCTCCTCCATCTGGCCCCTGATGGTGTCGTGCTGATTTGTCCGCGCCTTCAGGTCTTGCTCAAAATCCGCCGCCCGTTGCTTTTCGTCTCGCAGCTGGCCCTCGAGTTGTGCTATGCGTTGCATGAGCTGCGCCGTCGTCTCTTGGAGGCTTTGCCGCCTTTCGTCCTGGGCCTTGGCGGATCTGACCGAGGTGATTGAGTTTTGGTCGAGTCCCTGCTGATGCCCCGGGCTGTAGAGCAGTCCGGCAATGCCATGACGGGCCGTCTGCTCAGCCGACTGCTTGGCTGCCTGCTCTCGGTGGAGGAGGTCCTCCAGACGTCTTACCCGGCTCTCTGCCGTCTTGAGCCTGTCCTCGAGTCTCGACTTGTCGTCCTGGAGGCTGCGGACGAGGTCGTCGTCTCCCCGGATCAGCAGGCCGCTGCGGCCGAGCGCCGCCTCGTGCATGCTCCCGTTTTTGAAAGCCTTGATGCGCTTCAGCTGCTTCTTTGTGGGGCTCAGCAGTTCCATCAGGAGCTTCCTGACGTCGTCGAGGATGACCGCGTCGGCGCCCTGGTGTTGGAGCATGTCCACAAACACCTCCAGGTCATGTTTGGTCATCTCGGGCCACTGCTTCTCGTCGCCCAGCACGTTGACTTCCAGCCCAACCACGTTCGTCTCCAGCTCGGACCCGTACATGCTCCCGACCGTCTTTTGCCATTTCCGCCTCCTCTTGAGCTCCTCGTCCTGGAACATGGCCATCTCGTTTGCCAGGGTCGACGAATCCGTCTTGACCTTGTCGGACCACTCACGCCGCCGCACCGCCTCCGCGACGAACGAGGCGTACAGGTAGGGCACCTGCTGGATGAGCCGGAGGTAGTCAAAAGTGGCCAGATCCTCGCTGGTGCTGTTGAAGGCCGCGACCTGGCTCCGGACTGTGCTGTGGAGTGTTGTGATGTCGGCAACGGCCTTCATCAGGTCGACCGAGTCAGCCAACACCTCGTTCCTCGCCTGCGTGGCATACCGAAGCATGTCGTCCATCTCTCTGATGCGCGTTTTCAGAAACGGTATCAGTTTTTCCGTGTGGGTCTCGGCCGTTCTCGATGCCTGGGGGATATCCGAGGATGTCTTGTACTGAAGCGTTGCGGCGTAATCCGTGTCCATCTTGTTCGCGATGGCCTCGATGTCACGGACCAGAGTTGATGCCTCCTCGCTGTGGGCGAGAGCGGACCGGCCGGTGACCCCCTCGAAACGCTCAACCAGTTTCTCGAACACGGCCACCATGTTATCCCGAGACAAAAAGAGCTCGTTCGCCTTTGCCACCAGCCTCTGGAGAGCCACGGGCGCCAGCTTGGTCGCCTTGCGAGTCGTCTCCATGTTTATCAAGCTCTCGAGCGTTGCCTCGTCTTGTTGCTGCCCAATGTCCTCGTTGGTCATGAATCGGACCATCTGGGGCGCTATGGGCACTTTCCTGGCGAGCGCAAGGTTGTGCTCCGTGTTGGCAGCGAGCTGCTCGTTCTCCTGAATCGCCGGCTCCAGCCACTTTTTGAGCTCGGCGTATCTGGGCTCGATCTGCTTGATGGAAAGTTCGACGTTGACGACGGCGACATCGAGGCACCGTATTATAGCATCCATCTCCGAGTATCGCTGCTGCGTTACGCCGGCCATCCTGGCTGCTTCCTCGGCAAGGGCGAGCGCCCAGTTACGGCGCTCCCGGAAGAGCCCCTGCCATGCCGACACATTCCGTACTTGATCGATCGAGTCAGGTGCGTTTGGTATCGCAAGAGGATCCGGCAGAGGGGTTTCACGGATGAGAGACGACGTGATACCCGGCTGTTTCCCGTGTGATATTCGAATGTCATATACGTAAAGATCCTTCTGCTGCAACATTAGCGCCTACCGGCCCACCGGGAGCCACGGTTCCGGATGCAAACCTCGGTTTGTAGGCTCTGCGTTTTTGCGGCACGTCCAGAGTTCGTTAATACTATCAGATTCTGGGACGGAACCGCGATCCGCTGCGATACCCAATCCTTCAGGTCGTCGACCCTACACCAAGCCATCAGACGATTAGGGGAGCCCCATACCAGTTACCCAAAAATGGGGGAGGGGAGGGAACAAGGGGAAAATGAGAGCGAGCGAGCGTACGTGGCGAACTGCCGACTATCGGTCTGTAGGCGCTGCCCGGAATGGGCGACCAACACTTGCGTCGCCATCCCAAGACATCTCAGAGGGCCGCGCGCACCAGTTGGATTCGATACGTCACGATACGACACGACAAGACAGATCGGGGGTTAGGTCGCGGTTCCGGGGCCGGATGCTGGTGATGACGCGTGAAGAGTCGAGCCGACTTTTGACTTGGCCGCCTCTTCGTCACTGCCTGCCGGCTCGGCCCAAGTGCTTAGTAAGCCGTCGGACGCACGGACCAATACTATCCACGCCACAGGCTGGATTTGATAAAAATGACAATAATAATGATGATGATAATAATACAATAATAATAATGATTATCTTATTAAAGATTCACAGGTCGGATGAGAACTCTTATTGAGAACTCGACTCGTTCTTGTTGTGGTCTTTTTCCTTCTTCCTCGCAATTAATCTACACCATGTGACCCCTCGAACAGCTGACTGGGCTTCATCGGCAGATCACTTGATACAGACAGATGCCCTTGCGTCTCCAGACACCGCATATCAGCCATCATGGAAGACGGACAGGCGCAGAGCGTGCCAGAAGCGAGCCCAAAGCCCGGGACAGAGAAGCGGCTCCTCTCCAAGGATGAAGAGGAGATTCTGGCCTTGTACGACAGGCTTGAGGCTTTGAAGCTCGAGTTGGCCATCGCCCGAGAAGTAGCAGCACGAAAAGGTGAGAGAGCATTGCGAGTACGTTATGCGGAATGCAAAGGTTGTTGACCGTCGGGTTTGATCCACACAGAAGGCGGGTCGTCGACCTCGGATGTGAACGCGGATGCTCTCAAGAAGGCCCAGGAGGACCTGCTCGAGAAGAGGGCATCCTATTTCCTGCGAAAGAAGGTTATCGAGTCTGTGATGATGGCAGGCCCCATCATCAAGTCTGTCCACAGCAACAGCAACACATCACCTATTGAGCGGTACGTGTGCTTTCTTCCCAACTCTGAGAGTTGTTGCCGACATAATTCATAAATAATTGCGGACAAGCGCTCACGTGCCTCACAGGGATCTCCTACCCCTCATCGAGAAGCGCGACGACATATCCATCTCGATAGCCAAGCAGGCCACCGAGTCGCAGGCACTATCGAGCAAGCTGTCCGAGGTGCGGGCCAAAACCCTGGCAGTGTCACGGCGCAACGTTGAGCTCGCATCGCAGGTTTTGGAGCTGGCCAAGGCCCAGGAAGCGAACAAGAACGACGACCCAAGCTCCTACACACCCGAGGAGCAGGCCGAGATCGAGGCTCTCCGGCGCGAGGTCAAGGTCAGCAAAAAGAAGTGGAAAGTCATGAAGGGTACCGCGAGCGCCATCATTGCAGGGAGCGGTGTGGATTGGGCCAGTGATCCCGAGCTGCGGGATATCGTGCTTGATCCGGAGTGACGGCACGCCAACTGCGGGCAACCAACCTCGATCGCCGGATGACGTGACTTTATCGATCTAGATAACATATCCAGGGCATGCTACATGTACCCTTCCAATATGCCGCTTCTCGTGCACGACGAGCCATCTGTTCAGACTAACGATCCAGATACTCCTTTGAAAGTGAAGCTCTAGTGGGGCGGCGACTTATTGACAATGTAAGCAATAATATTATTAATTAACGGCAAGCCAGAGAGAGAAACGACAAGAAAATAAAGGCATGCATCACCAATACCCCGTCTAATGCGCGTCAACACGCTTGGCACGCACATGTGGGGCAAGGAGCTTGGGCCATCGCGTTAGGCCCTTTGCTCTCAGTCGCTCACTGGGTTTTCTGGCTCCTCAGAGGGACTTGGATTACATCTTTGTGTCGTCAACTTGACTATATCCCCAAAAATATGTACACGGTTGGAATCGCAAGATTTTGTTTCGGCATAAAGTCCTCGCCAGACAAGGTCATGCACATACCAATATATGCGTTTTGGTAAACATGTCGGCCAAGAGACTGGATTTTGGTGCAGAGAAGCGAGGGAAAGCAGAACGGCGGGCAGAGATGGGGCATGCCAGAGTCTCTGAACGCAACCTCTCAGTCTAATCACCGCTGCACCTCCGCGACCCAAGTACAGCACAGTACAAGTGCAGCTGGCGTCCTATTTTCCCCACCACTGCCCAAAGTAGCCGGTACATTTATCTGTTCTTCCCACCAGAAAAACGGTGCGCGTCTCACACAAAAAAAAAAAAGCTTGTATACAAGCAGACCACAACTGGCCAAGTCGGCATAACCGAGCGAGCGGGCAGTCAAAGTTGATGATGTTATTCGATGGGGCCAGGTGGCTACCCGGGTCCAAGTGTTTGTTTTGAAGATTGTACCTACCTATGGTTGGCTCTAAACAGCAAACTGAGGCCCCCTTGATAGAGTGAAAGGCTCCCATTGTACATGAACTTTTATTAGTAGGAGCACTTTTGGAACTGGGTCTTACACCTGGTTCTTAGGCAAGCGGTCACGTCGGACTGATACGCCAGAATTTACTCCTCCTGTCTAAGAACGCAATATCATGTTGCGCTTATCCTTGCCACCGTGGAACTGGGTCGCATAGGGGTCTGCCAGTTCGAGAGGGGGGAAATCTCTGATGTGTCGGCGGCCGATTGGATTGGGGCGGAAATTAACTTGAAAAACGTGAGGAAAAGGTGAAGTAAGTGAAAGGAGCAGGAGCACAGTGTGCCCCGTTTGCGCGCTACATGGCACAGGATTGTGGATGCCACAGAGGCGATGTACCCTGTACAGTGTGGTACAAAATAAAGTAGCTGGAGGCATCACCCGCTGATACTCCAGACAAACCGGAGCAACTACACAGTGCTTCCCTGGCGTCGACTCCAACGTCCGCTGAGGCGCTAATAGTCTAACCATAACTTTGTACGTGTAGGCGACCGTTCAAGTTGTTCATCACGAAAGATCAAGCAAGATCTGAAGAGGGAGCCAAAGCAAGCCAGAAAGGAGACGAGTCACGCAGATCTCGGAAAACTCGAGACTCGGAGACCCAAAGGAGGCATGGCTGCTACTGCCCCAGGTGAGGGCGCCGGCCTCTGTCGCTCCCTCCTTCCTCTTGATATAAGCAGGAGAACTTCTCATCGATGATGGAGGTACCAGTACTGTGAACACGCCTATACATTATACGCGTAAGTGCGTATATTATTCACATAAACATATATATATTCATATAAACATATATATATCTATATCTATATATAAATGTATATATCTATAATCTATGTATATATATATATACATATACATATACATATAGATATCGTGTGTGTGAGAAAGGGAACCAGCTTGGACTTGGTTGGGTGTGTGTGTGTTGCGGTGGTGCTGTTTTGTGTGTGTACTGTACCTGCCACTGTAAAAGTTACTGTGGCCGGTTGCTGAGACGGGACCCGCGTTTTTCCCCAATCACTAGGGAGCGCAGGCACAGAGTGAAAAAGGGGACTGGGCTCCCACCCACTTACTCCCCATACATTTTTCCCTCACTTCTCTCCCATACAAACTCGCCCACATAAACTGCCCCAAGTCTCCTTCACCAGCACCAGTGAGTACCTCCCTCCACCATACATTTCCCATACAAAGCACAAGTCACTCCCATTCTCCTCTACCACTTCAACTCAATCGCATCCAAAGTCCTCTCCGCGCCCTCATAGTTGTCAAGGGCATTATATATCTTTTATATCCGCCTGAACCACAACTCCAAATAAACGAGCAGCTGCTGTGCACGAGTGTCAAGTCTGCTCTCGCACTCGGCAATTGTCATATTTACGAGTTTTCTTGCACACGCTTCCCCCATCACATCGCACGTCGTTCTGCTGCTGCTGCTGCTGCTGCTGCTGCTGCGCGCGCGCGCACTTTGGGATCACATCTACATCACAATCTCGCACAGAATCGGCCGCTGACCACGAGCTGCCGTCGCACCTCATAGATCTCTCCACACGACCGTCTAAAAAACCTTTCGCACCTTTTAGGTATGTGCAAATGCTCGCTCCGTGCGTTTTGGATCTTGGATTTCCCGTTTCCGCCGTTGCGCTGGTGCAATGGCACTTTGCGCACCCCCCTCTCTCTCGAGCTTGGCCTCACTGTACGCACTTTACGCGTTGAAGCTGCAATGTCGTTCGCGCGCGCGCTCCAGCTGCCTTGGTGCAGCGCCCAGAGCTCAACAGCGCTCGACATCCCTGTCAACTCATAACACTCTACGCAAAATTCCCGGAATTTACACATGCAACTTCCTGTCACAGCGAACCGCGTTTCCATTGGCTTCGTCTGCGACTGCGATACTGATCAGTGAGCCAGACCATCCAAGTCATCAAAATGCCCAAGGTAACCAGAGCCAAGCGTGGTGAGAAGATGGCCAAGAAACCGAAGAAGGGTACGTTTGCTCATGTCCAGGAAGTGCTCTTCAAGGCACCAATCAATCCCCTTGGATGGACCATGAGAGGACTAACGTGCGTGCTGCTCCCAGACCCCAACGCTCCCAAGCGTGGACTGTCCGCGTACATGTTCTTCGCCAACGAGAACCGCGAGAATGTCCGCGAAGAAAACCCGGGGATCTCATTTGGTCATATCGGCAAGATTCTGGGTTTGCGGTGGAAGGCGCTCGAAGAACCCGACCGTGCTCCCTATGAAGCCAAGGCTGCCGCGGACAAGAAGCGTTATGAGGATGAGAAGGCTGCCTACCTGGTAAATAGCCCTTCTTTTAAGCTGCTCTTCGAATTTGCCATGATGGCTGGAATTCCTACTGACACCCAGTCCCCAGGCCGAGGCCGAAGCCGAGGCAGAGAACGAGAACGAGGAGGACGATGATGATGAAGACTAAGTATGATGCGTGGGATCTTGTTTGTTCATGTTCGGTGGCGCATCGGGTACTGCTTTCTCCTTTGGTCCCGCGCGATCTCATGGCATCCGTCAGCGATAACTCGCGTTGAAGTAATGGATTAGAGGAGGAATGTCTTGTATTGGTAGGAACGAATTGCGTTTGTTGTATGATTTTGACAGCAGCCCATATTCTGAAGCCGTTCGTTCCGATGCAGAGAGATCCGACGAATGTCGAGTGGCGGGGCGCAGCTGGTCGTCGCATCGGGCTGTACCTCTTCAATGGGCACGAACTTGTGAAGGAAGAAATTCCTCCATGTAGGAGGTTCAAATGATGTTTGGAACCGATCTGTGATGGATGATTCCAGAGAAGAAATGGGCCTTTGTCCTCGTGACCACACCAGCCTTGATAAGGACTGAGGGGCGAGGGCTAATCCATCCGCTCTTGCCTCTCTTACCTGCCTTGGCACCCTTCTTTCCAAAACATCGAGACAAACAAGTCAAGTCCAGACACCAAGTCTAGACACCAAGTTCCCAAAGTAACTTCGGCTACGTGTCGAAATGGAAATTCTCGAGCCTGCGGCGAGGCGTCTCCTTTTTATACCGACAGTGCATCCGCACTTGGTACTCTACACCTGCAGCGCTTCTGCACGCTTCCGAGCGGATCCGCCTGGCTGCCACCAACGATTTGCCCCTCATCCAACTCTCCTCGGATGATGAGAGAGAACCCAATCACCTTGGCTCTCCTGCCGGGTAGGAGGAGGCTACGGTGCTTCCGCTGTATTCAAAAAACTCTGCTCGTGTCGAACCTGATGAGCGGTTGCACCTGTACCGATCGATGCCCAATGTTGGTAGCGGTACGACGATGTTGGGCCATTTGTGTTTAAGAGGGTGGCATTTTTCGGTTCTTTTCTTGATTTTTTTTTTAAAAAAAAATCGGTTTTTTCTTTGCGAGGACGATGCACAAGGATGTAGGTGAGAGGAAACCAAGATCGTGTCTCACCTCTCGTGGTCAGGTGAGGCCGGCTCTTTCTCGAATATGTATTACTGACATGTCATGTCATGGTGGGGATTATCTCCGCAGACGACGCAGTACTACATGGTGCTGCAAAGGCAAAGACAAGCCAGTATCCACGCGTACACAGGGCCTCCTAGGACCCCCGACAGCGCAAATGCGAGTCAGACGGATCGTGGATAGCGCAGGTGCGCGTTATGGACATGAGAATATCCATCCATCCAAACGGCGGGGCAACGCCCCAAGAGAGAGCACTATGCATGGCAACATGTTGGTGCTTGGGCTGGCGGCATGTTCGCAATCGTGGCATGCTCTGATGAGCTGGCTCGAGTGGTTCAATGATGCGCGTGGCCGTGACTGGTATCTTTCTTTGCCCTACGCCCACCCCCTATCTGTCTATACTTGCTTCTGGGAGAGAAAGAGACACATTCCATTCTATTTTGTTCTTTTCCATTGCATTCATGGCCCATCACTTATACAGACTTGGCAGGATTCAATATTGATCTTCTGGGTCGTTCGTCCTCTGCCTTGACAAACCAATGGGATGCAGCCCATCTCATCGGGACCTTGGGCCGAGCAAAAAATCGAGAGGGCACCAAGTCCATCGACAATCATTCATTTCGTCGCCCGTCCCACCCCTCCACCTTTTGGAGAAAAACGCCCTTCTTCGCTCAGTGGTTCTGGAGTGCACGCCGGACCCTTGTTCCCCGTCCGACTCCACCCGTCCCAGTCTCTTCTCTTCTCGCCCTTTATCTGTTTCTCTGATATCAATCCACATACATATCAGAGCTACCCCGTCGTCCCTCTGACGACTGCTTCGAGACAGACACCCATATCGGTATCTGTACATGTATCCGCAACATCTATCTGCATCCCACTGCAGCTTCATCCTCTCCCGCACACCCCAGGCCCAAATCGCCACGCCCGCATCGCCTCCCTACCCAAGCCGTTTTCTCCTCCACATATGCGAACCAAGCAGGGGGCGAGCGAGCCGGGCTATAATATAGACACGACGCACAGAAGCAAAAGACGAAACAAGAATAGCTGCAACTGAAGCAGAAGCGGCCCGGGGCAAGTCCATGGTATACCTGAGCCTCATACTCACTTCCTCGAGGGAAGCAGGCTGAGCTGAAACCTACAGTGGGCGGAGTGCAGGTGCACCTCTCGACCTTGGACGTGACGTGTGTGTCTTCTTTTGCGCGCGCGAGGAACTTCGGGGCCGAGAGCACATATCGAACGCTTTCGTGCCTTGGGCAGCCAGGAAAGCCGGGGAACCAGCGGCAGGGGGTGCTGGGTTGTGACGGCATTGGGCTTGGGCCCCCCCGCCCGCGTCGGAGCGGTGTCCGATCGGTGATTCGCAAGTATTGCAGAACCTGACCCTCCTCTTCCCCGCTCCTCACTGTCAAATCACAGCCCAGCCCCGATCTTTTTGTTCCACCAGATTCCAACGGGCCTCTGAGACGTCTTGTCAACAACATCCCGCTGTGTCTCGGTCGTTTCTGATTGGGTTGCCACTTGGGCACGCGGATCGTCGAGCCTCTGCGCTCTTCATATCAAGTGTCGCCACGACCGACGGACGCACATCACAGGACCCATCCTCGGGGGCCATTCTCCCTTCCAGAGAGCGAGAGCGATGGTGGGACGATAGGACAAGTGCTGTGGTGGTGCTCTTGGTCCTCTTGAACATTTGAGGTCTCGAGAACATCTGAGGAGCTCCCTCCTCCAAAGCCATGCCTGGATGATTATCAATACCTCCTCTTTATATCTGTCCATCTGCCCACTACCATCATTAAATCGACCCGCATTGCCATTGATATCATTGATATAATCCAAAGAATCCAAAGAAATGGAGCTGATGGAACCCCTTCCCGGAATGGCGGTGGATGCCCTGCTCATCCACGGCTGCACGCGCGAGGCCGAGCGTGGAGACATTGTAGCCCTCGAGCTCGACGGCCTACGCAACGCGCTTCCCGAAACCTTTCACGCCCACATGCGGCTTGTGTCGGACGAGATACGAACTTCCAGCCGCCTCCTCCGCGAGCTCGTGGAGCGGTCCCACGGCCACTTTGAGCGCGTGCCAATGGTGCTCAGCTACCTCAATGACGTGCTCGCTTGCCTGTGTCGCAGCCTGCGAGACATTACCGGCTATTACGAGGACCGCTCCATCAGCCGCGACGTCAGGTGGAGGAAGATGTACCACAAGATGACGGCCGAGGCTGGAGGGTTACCTCTGCCGCAGCGCTTCATGCTGTACAACGATTTCCTGGCACAGCTGATCGAGATGCTGGTGCGGTCGTATAACTTTGACCTCAACAAGCTGGAGATGCTACGAGAGAAGATTCTCGAGCTCAGAGAGATGAGGGGGATCCGTAAGTCAGACTGAGATGAGGAGAGAGATATAGAGAGAGAGAGAGAACGAAAGAAAAAAAGAAGCCCTCTCTAATCATCACCTTGAAGCGCCGCCAACACCCCTGGTCGGGGCACCCCAGATCAGAAACGACGTGTTCTCGCAGGATCCTGTAAGTTGGCCAACAACACCCACCGACGACTCACCAAGTTGGTCGTGGCCAGCTACTGACGCGGCCAACACGCAGCAGCATACACATTGGTCCGAATGCATCTTTACCGCCCCGCTCCCTTTGCGAACACCGCTCAAGAACCCGAAACCGTGAGCCCCCCCCCCCATGCGAAACAACGTCCCCCTCCTCTCTAATAACGAGACAAGGTCCAAATGCGTCGGCCCAAACATACCCTGGAGCTACTTCAAAGCCGAGGACTCGACCAAGATCCTCTTCCGCCGCCCCTTTGACGACGACCAAGTCGCCGTCACCGTCTTCGTCACAGCGCCCGCAGCGTCGCCCACCATGCTCATCCGCACATACCACGCCGGGCAGCCGTGGTTCGCCAAGCGCGGAATCCACGAGCTGTCGGCGCAGCGCGACAACTCGGCCCTCCTCCTCAAGCGCTACAGCCGGTCGGAACGCTGCTCCAAGCTGTGGGCGTCGCTCTCGTTCCAGACGTGGGAGGAGATGGTCCTCTTTTACTGCTCGTTTCTGTCCCTCAAGGTGCGCAACCCGCTCACGACGCAGGTGGTGCCCGACGAGTTCCGCCTTGCCGGCGAGCGCAGGCTGTTCCAGGCCCAGATCATCGACGACGGCTTCAAGCACTCGCTCATTGTGTACGAGGACGTCAACACAAAGGGCCTGCGCCTGCACGCCTCCGTCTGGGAGGGCGAGGTCAAGAACTGTCCCGTCTGGACGGCTTTCATTACCAAAAACGTCGCCACGCCAGGGTGGCTGGTGCGCAAGACGAAGCACCGCGTGTGGCTGCAGGACGTGCAGCTGTACGTGTTTTGCCAAAAGTACCGCCAGCAGAACCAGAGGGAGAACGAGCTGGGCGCGTTTGAGATATACTTTGTCAGCCGAGATGGTAAATATTTATAATTTTGATTTTTTTTGATTTTTTTTGTTGAGATTCATGCTGACCAGATGGCGTCTCGACAGCACCGCAGCGGTTCAAGGAAGTGTTTATGCCACCGGCGCCGACGGTTCCCTGAGAGAATCATACAAAAAATATATAAAAAAAGAAAGTCTCGACGCGATTCTTCCACTGGAGATTGTGCGACATGTTATTGTTGGTTTATCTACAGTGTTGATTTATCCCACAGTGCAAGAAATGTGTTTGATTGATGGGAAAACAGAACGCCAGGACCTGAGATAATATTGTGCGAGTATATATGGCTGCCGCTTCCGCTGAAATGATTAATGGCAAGAAATCACGGTTCCCCCGACATGACGGTCTAAAATATGTATATACTAATTAATCTATGGACGTCGGATGGATGGATAGGCCTGAGGGCTCCATGCAAACAAACACCAATGTGCCCATGGCGTGGAACTTTGTTCGATACAGCGCTTAAGCGTTTCTTTGTCTAATATCCGAGTTGCTGCTCGCCATGTTCCATTGTAAAAATAACATAAAAAATAGAAACCCCCTTCCCCTCCCCCCCCATACCACGCCGTTGCCGCCACCAGAAGATCAGACCCAGATACGGATAGGTACGTACGCGCACACTTTGATATATAGATATAGTATACATTCGATCATTCGACAGCGCCAGACATGCGCCTTAGTCGCCATCGGACTCGGCGTCGGCCATGACCAGCTCTGTCCGGTCGGCGTCGTCGTCGTCGCCAAGGCCGTTGATGGTCCGGTCCATGTCGTCGAGGTCCTCGACGTCGTCCATGGCCAAGTCGCCATTCAGGTCGGCGTCGTTGGCCTTTGAGCGCTCGTTACGGTCGTCGTCGTCGTCGTCGTCGTCGTCATCGTCGTCGTCGTCGGGCTGCTTGGGCCGTTTTGTGATGGATATGACACCCAGAGGCAGCCCCTGGTGGCTGCTCCATCGCGCCAGCCTGCGCGTGGCCCGGCGGATGGCGGCTGCGTAGCTGCTCGCCTGCTCGCCGTAGTCGTCGGGCTCCATCATGAGGAGGCACAGGCCGCCAACGCCGCGTTCGCGAAACACCTGGCCCGGCTTCTCGCGGAGGTTCATGGGCCTGGAGTCCTCGTCCTCGCTGTCCTCGAGCGGGTCGGGCATGGCCCTGTGCCGTAGCAGGGCCCGGTATATGGCGCCGTCCATGCGACGGAGCTTGCGGCTTCGGTGGTGCTGGACGCGGAGGTCCCGGTCGAGGATGTACTCGACGCGCTGGGCGCGGTTCCTCTCGACGGCGAGCTGGTGGGCCGTGGGCGGGCGTGCCCTCCTGGTCATGATGCCATCGATGAGCTGGCCGCGGTGGTTGCTGGGCTCGGCGGGGGATGAGGGGTCCGCTCCGACGAACTTGATGGCAGCACCGCCGCCGCCGCCGCCGCCACCACCTCCACCACCTCCTCCTCCTCCGCCTCCTCCTCCGCCATTACGGCGGCTTGAGCTGGTGACAGCTCCGGTGATGGCGCCCCTGGCCATGGCCGTCCCTCCCTTTGGCGGCGGTGTGGATCGGGTGCTGTCCATGTCGGATTCGTTCTTGCCGGGGCGGATGCGTGGCAGGATGGCGGGCCCTTCTTCGGGGAAGGGCCTGGCCCTGGAGCCACGTTTGGGGTCGCGATCGACAATGTACTGCTGTTCGGCCTCGAGGATCTTGAAACGCATCTGCTGCTTCTCGCGGCCAAAGACCTTTTCCTCGTCGGTGTCGATGTTTTCGAGAAGCTCCTGCTCCTCCGTCATCTCCTCGAGCCTGGGGACGCCCTGGTTGGCGACGTCCTGGCCGTAGTCGACGCCTGGGCCGAAGGGGTTTTCCTCGCATCCCTCCTGGGTGAAGTCGGACTCGAGATAGAACCACATGAGCCAGAGAAAGGCGTTGGCGCGGCTCTTGCTGGTAAAGTGGGTCTTCATGACGAGATCGTGAAACTCCTGGGTGGGGGGGAAGTGCAGGTCGGCGATCTTTGCGGCCGACTGGCATATGATGAAGATCAGGTTGACGGGGTTTGTGCGGGGCGGCCAGTCGTGCCTCCTGATTTTTTCCAGATTTGTGGGCTCCAGGCGGTCTTCGGACCCGCCCTTGAGGATGGACTTGAGGCGAGGGGCGTCCTGGAGCTGTTTGTAGGCGTGGGCGTCTTGATGGGCCTGGAGGGAGGGGATGGCATGGTAGGTTCGGAGCTGCGCGCGCATCTCGGGGAAGACTGGTGTTGTCAGAGGAGGACAAGAACGACAGGGACAAGAAGGAAGAAGGAAGAAAGTAAAAAGTCTAAAAGTATGATTGAAAGGAGGAGGAGGAGCACTCACAGTTGAGGGTGGTGTTCATGCGGCCCATGTTGACGAGCAGACACACCATGGCCATGCCCTTGGCAGCCTCCCTGTCGCTGAGGAGCTTGTCGCGCAGGATCTTGCTCGTCTTGCTGCTCCGGGACATGGTGTCGATGTAGAGGTCGGCGAAATTCTGCTTGGGCAGGTCGGGGTCGTAGCTGTTTGTGAAGACGCATGACTCGTCGTCAAAGATGTTTTTGAGAAAGTCGTACTGGATGTCCTTGCGCCAGAGCGGCTCGCCGTCCTCCTTTTTCAGGTGCTTGATCTTGCCGGTGACGATGTTCCCCTGGGCCTGGGCCTGGGCCGGGTCCTTGGAGGCGGAGGCGGAGGCGGAGGCGCTGGCGCTGGCGCTGGCGCGGGACTCTCGCCCGGCGCCGCGCTCGCGAGACTGCGAAGGGCGGCGGCTTCCCGACATCCAGCTCTTTGCCTTTTCGACTGGCGAGCTGGGGGCCTCGATATCCGAGGTCGAGCGCGGGGATTGCATGTTGCGGGAATGCAGGTGATGGGTTAAAGGTAATAGCAGGCAGTAAGCAGGGGGAGATATTATAGGTAGGTGGTGCAGATAGAATCAAGGTTTATGATGTGGACGTGGGTTGGGCGGTGGCGGCATGGTGCGTCGTCTTGTCTGGTGATGAGATCAGACGACGGCCAAGAGAAAAACCAGGCAGGTCGGGAAGGTAACGCCAGGTCAGCAGCAGCAGCAGGGTGCTGGCGAGGGCGGGCGCCTACGACGACGCCTGCGACGATGCCAACGACGATGCCAGCGACGATGCCAGCGACGATGCCAGTGCGATGCCAACGACCAACGCCGAATCGCGGTGGTGGGTGACGATGTCACCAGTCGATGGCGATGATGGAGGTCTGACGGCAATTGTGGAGGAAGGGAGGTTTGTTAGGTGGATGGAGGATGGATGGATGGATGAGTGGGTGAGGTGAGTGAGTGAGGGAGTGAGGGAGTGGATAAATGAGGAGGATTGAATTGGGGGAGAGGCGTTAGGATGGGATGGAGAAGCGTGCTAAAAAGCCAACTGGAGCATCAGCAGCATTGTTGGGGCCAAGGGAGATTGAGATTAGGTTTCTCTCTCTTCTCTTTTTTTTTAACCCATTTTTTGTTCCATTGTCGGTTGCGCGTCAAAAAATCGCAGCCTTCATCGTCCCCCCAATCATAATCATCGAATCATTTGCAGTCATCGCGAGATGGCGAAGCGTGGCTGGTGAAGCTGGTGAAGCTCTGTCTGTCCACTGTGGCTGTGCGACTAAGCTTGTCTTGATGCATAGATCATCTGCCATTTGGGCGCAGCTGACAGTTGCACATGATCGTTGGCCACCAATAACAAACAACAAAAGCGACAGCGACAGCGAACAAAGTAACAATTATAACAGCAATTAATGCTTCAAGGCACGATTTCGATATACTAACGGGTAGCAGAGGCGGTGGGAAAGAAAAGGGTATTTTTTCAAAAAAAAATTTCAATTTTTCTTTCAATTAAAAAAAAACCCCCCAGAGCGCGTCCACCCAGTCCTACACGTCACAAATCGTCCAGGGAGTCGTGATACATTTTTTCTTCCTCCCAGCAACCATTCACTCGTCGATATGAAGGACGGCTTGCAGGTCGGCCAGCCCGACAGGTACGGCTCGAGGCCGTTCCTCCTCAGCGACAGCGACGACCCACACGCATCGTCGTCCGCCTGGACCTCGACCGAGGCGGCAGCGAGGAGGCGACCGCGCGCCAACTCGTCGTCGGCCGCCCTCGCGACGCCAACCAGACAGACGCCGCCTCGCCTCCCGCCCGGCGACCGCGCCGACGCTTCCTCGGCCTCCCCATCCAATAATGCCTTGGCCTCTCCATCTAATGCTGCTGCTGCTGCTGCTGCTGCTGCTGCCGCCGCCGCCGACAGCCCTGGGACGTGGAGACACCCCCGCCTGGACGAGATCACGCGGCGAAGGCGCGCCGCGACCTTTTCCGACAGAAACATCAAGCTCCTGCTGTACTACGCGCTGCATTTCGTCATGCTGTGGCTCCTGGACAAGCTTGTCCGCGACCACCTCTCGCAGGTCGCTCTGTATGTATCAATCTGTCATCATCTATCTATCTACTATCTCTATGCTGACTCCTTCAGTCTGGCCCCCTACATAGCGCAGTACTGGCTCTGGGCGCTGGGCGGCCTCGTGGTCTCGCGCCTGTACTCGGTCTACGTCTGCGTTGTCCCCCTCTTCCGCACCCCCGACGACATTTCCGACATTCCCCTCTCGCCCATGCAGCGCAAGCTCCTCGGCCTGCCGCCCAGCTCGGCCGCAGCCTCGGGCGCCAGGTTCAACACCCCGCCGCGCTACTCGCGCACGCCCTCGCTCGCCGGCTCCGTCGGGAGCAGCCGCAGCTTGGCGTCCAAGGACTCGCCGCTCTCGGGCCGCGCGAGCCCGTCGTTGTTCCTCGGGAGCGCCAGCAATAACAAGGCCAGTGCTTCCGAGTCGGCTCTTGGCGGGTTCTCGCCCTCGGCAAGCCCGCTGCTCCAGCGCGGACTGCGCGCAGAGGCGCGTGCCGAGGCGCGTGCCGCCGCCCTGTCGCCGCGCAGGTACTCCTTTGGCGCTTCGACCGTGTCGTCGGCCTCGCCGTCTTCGCAGAACCTGAAGCCGTCCCTGAGCTCCCTCTTTGGGGAGCCTCTGTCGCCCAGTCCGACATCCGGCAAGCGCACCACGGTTGGGCTCAACAACAAGTGGCTGTACGAGAGGGGCAGACGGTCATCTGGGACCTGGGCCCACTGACGGCCGGCAAGAGGCAGAGAAGACGAAGAAAATGATATCATGATCCCCAAGGTACGAAGCGACCACGCCTTAGATAGAGGATAGATAAACGATTGTCATGAATTGATCCGCAATTGCATTTACTTACTTGTTTGCTTACTTGTTTACTTACTCGCTTACTTACTCACGCACTCCCCCAAACCCTCTCCAGCTCCAGACCCTCCTTCAAGCCCTCCTTGATCCCCGCAAGCTCATCCTCCGTCAGCGGCACCAACGCCGCCTTGTGCCCGCAACGCCAAGTCCCGAGATGGCCCGCCCTGCAGCCTCGTCGCCTCGTCGCTCCCCCCGCACATCTCCCACAGCAGGACCGGCGACGGCCTCAAAGCATGCTTCCACGGCGGCCCCAGAGATGGGCACAAAGATGATGGGCACGGCCTCGCCGTCGGAGACCATCACGAGGCCCGAGACGCCTTGATAGTCCTGTCGTCCAGCGCTTCTGAGGGTGAAGAAGGTGGCTATGGGGACGTGAACGCCGCAGCCGAGGGGGACATGTGCGCAGCTTGTTGAGGGCGGTGCGGCCGTGGCTGGAGACGCGAGGTGTGCAGCAGTGATGTTTAGATATATATATGTATAAATATATATAAATATATATAAATATATAAAGGCCGCTTTCAGTATGCATGCCAAGTGGCGAGAGCCAAACATATCAAAGTTAAGAGGAAGCCGACCACGTGCTCCCCTTATCAGCTTATCCCTGAAGAAATTCTATTTTACTACATTATCACTCATCGCAAGTGTTCTTCGCCCACAACTTGAGAATCAAGCAAACGCTTAATATCAGACGAGGTGCTCTGGCCGAGCGGTCTAAGGCGCCGTGTTCAGGTAAATCCGATGCTTCGCGGTCCAGTAATGGGCGTGGGTTCGAATCCCACGGGCACCTGTTTTGTTTTTTATCCCTCGCCCACACGGATGCTTGTGTCTTGCGACCTATCAAAATGCTCCGATATATATAGTAATAGAATGATTTCTATTCCTCCTGTATCAGGTGATTGATATCAGGGTGCCAGTCTCTTATCAAGACTGTGGGTATTTCTAGCCAATGCCACATCTGAAACCCGCTCTACAGATAATCCCCAACCCAAGGATAGGCACGCACCGTATTTCGTTTCGTCATCGTCCCTTTTTTCCTTTTCCCCTCGTCCCATCCGTGCGCTCAGCTTTCGCGGTTGTATTGCAGGAGCTCCGGGAAGAACCGCGAAATCTTCTTTGGGTGGCCGAACTCGGTTCTCGACGCGCCCTCGTCTATGCCGGTGGGCGAAGCGGCGTCCGAGTCCGGGGACTCTTCGGGGGTTTGCGGGGTTGCGGGCGGCGCCGTCCTCTTGCGCGAGATGTTGCGCTCCGACGGCGCCTGCTTGGCGAAGCCATCTGACGCCTGGCCGGGAGCGCCGCTTCTTCTGGTGGGGGTGTGGTTGACGCTGCGCGACGCCACAATGGTGGAGGAGAGTTTGGGCCCGTCTGGACGGCTGGGGCCATCGGCCAGGCTGTGCTCCGGCATGGCGACCTCGTACGGTGATGGGGTTGCCGACTTCTCGTTGCTAACAAGACCCTTGCTCTGGACGTAGGTGCTCGAGCGCGGATGTTCGGGGTTGCCGTCATGGTACTGGTCGATGATGGGATGGACCATGACGCTCTGCTTGCTGATTGTGAGGATCGAGTTGGTTGCGACGTTGACCCAGTTTTCTAAGTCGTTGTTAGGAGGAAGGAAAATACCAAGAAAAGAAAAGAAAAGAAAAGAAAAACTCGCCTCGTTCAAAAGTCAGTGGCTCGCTCGCCACGAGCACCACGTCGGCCGCCTTCTCGTGCCGCTCCATGTGGTACTCGCCATCGTCCGCGGCCGACGTCCTGGTGCCCCACTGGGTGCCCGACGAGTAGTACAGGCTCGCGGCCTCGTCGGTCGAGCTGCTGATGTAGCGGGTGCAGATGACGCTGTGGCCGTCTGTCACGGCAAAGTTGAGCAGGCTCCGGGTGTCGACGTTTTCGGCGTGGACGACGCTCTCGGGGATCTGGTCAATGAGCTCGTTGATGATCTCGATGGTGCGCAGCAGGGCGCCGCGCAGCGCCGTGGGGCAGAAGCCGTTGTCCTCGTCGGCGACGCTGGGGTCGATGCCCATGCGCTCGAGCGTGTCGAGGAAGAGCGCAAAGGCCCATTCCGAGTCGGTGCCGCCTTGCACGCCCAGGTACCAGCGGTCGGCGAGGCGCTCGCTCAGACGGCGCTTGATGTGCTTCCACCCTCCGAGGCCGCCGTTGTGCATCCACATCAGGGAGCGGTGGTAAAAGGGGTGGCAGTTGTCCTCGCTCAGGCTGCCCTCGGTGGTGGCGCGCACGTGGCCGAACACGAGGTGCGAGGCGGTTTTGGAGGCGATGCGCGCGAGATTGGTGCAGTTCCAGGCGGGGGTGGTCGAGGTGAAGACGCACGGCGCGGGGCCGAGCTTGCGGTCGGTGTAGAATCCTATGCCAAAGCCATCGGCATTGTTCTGGCCCCGGCGCGTATCCTGGTGTGTGTGAGAGGGGGGGAGAAAGCAGAGAGGAGAAAGAGAGGAGAAAGCAGAGACAGGAGAAAGCAGAGAGAGGAGAAAGCAGAGAGAGGAGAAAGCAGAGAGAGGAGAAAGCAGAGAGAGGAGAAAGCAGAGAGGAGAAAGCAGAGACAGGAGAAAGCAGAGACAGGAGAAAGCAGAGACAGGAGAAAGCAGAGAGAGGAGAAAGCAGAGACAGGAGAAAGCAGAGAGAGGAGAAAGCAGAGAGAAGTGAGGCGTACCAGCCGCAATCGCGAGTCAAAGGATTGCTTGAGAATGGAGTGCGTGGGGTCGAGGATGAGCTTGGAGAGGAGGATCTCGTCGCTTCCCTTGTAGACCTACATGGCAGTTGTCAGCCCAAAAGAGCATCTCCATAGAGCCCTCGCTCGGGATGACTCACCAGAAACCGACACATGATTGCTCTTTATAGATGGATATAGGTATCTAGGCAAAGATGTTTATTAGCGATGGATAAGTTAAAGGCCTGGCCAGGCAGGCGCGAGGACTTATCAAACCCGACTTTGCCCCAGGATGACTGCTTCTGCTTGCCATCTTGCGCCATCGCGTGCGAGCGGCCGGTCCCGGGGAATGCAAATCACGTCAACTGCAGCCAATCGGAGCAGCTGAGATGCACCTAACGAAAGCTAAAAGGCTAAAAAGCCCAGCAGCACTCACCTACAAGACAAGGGGAGCCTGGGGGAGGGAGCCTGGGGGAGGGAGCCTGGGGGAGGGAGATCCTGGTATCCACGACCTCGTTACAATGCGAGACGACGGGCTCGTGGTGGTGGATGCGGTAGTTGGCACAGATGGGATGCAGCCGCAAAATATGTTGCGAATTGCGAAGCAGCCGGAAGAGCCCGTCCTGAGTGGCCGATCGGGCCTGTATGCAAAGATTTCGAGGTTGTATGTCAAAAATCTCGTCCAACTGATGGGAACCGGTGGGTAAAGGTGGGTGGGGAGCAGCCGATGATTGACCAATCATGTTTGCGTTCTAGTTGATTCCAACATCGCCAGGGGGAAATGCAAAAAAAATCAACAAAAACATCACAGAGAGCAAAAAGGCATGGAGTCCGACGCAAAAGAGCCTCCCACTCGGGCCATCCCCGGCACGCCGCTCGGGCCTGTATCGCACTACTCCGCCGGTCCTGGCACGCACATTCACCACGGCCAAATTGTCGCGTCACTGCTCGGGCGGGTCACGGTCGCCCAGCCTGAAAAGTCGTCCTCACAACCGCCAGCGGCCACGGTTGCCAGCATCAGGAACAGCGCCGTCGGCCCGCCCAAGCGACTTACGCGGATACAGGCGGCCCGCCCACAGTCGGAGGCGGAGCCACGGGCAGCAGGAGAAGCGCTGCCCGTCATCTCGGTGGTGCGCCACGACAAGACGCGCGAGGTGCTCCCCGAGGTGGGCAATACGGTGCTGGGGCGCGTTGTGCGGCTGACGCCCCGCCAGGCCATCGTGTCGATACAGCAGGTCGGCCAGGTGTCTCTCCAGACGGATTGGCAGGGCGTGATACGGGTGCAGGATGTGCGGGCGACCGAGATAGACCGCGTCAAGATGCACGAGTCGTTCCGGCCGGGCGACGTGGTGCAGGCGCAGGTGGTGAGTGGTCTGGGGGATCTGGCATCTCTTTCTTGTGCTGATCATTCAACGTGCTACAGATATCGCTCGGCGACCAGTTGAATTACTATCTCTCGACGGCGCTGAACGAGCTCGGCGTAGTCATGGCCAAGAGCGAGGCCGGCAACGAGATGATCCCGCTGAGCTGGAAGGAATTCCGCGATCCCGTGACCGGGAGGACCGAGCCGCGCAAGGTAGCGAAGCCGTGATGGGCCGATGCATGCATAGCTCAGCTGGGTTGAAAAGAGTACCCAGGCTGTATGTAACCGGCAATGTTGTCTGGCCACTGTGGCCAGAGCAGAAAAAGTCCACCCATCACGCATTCATCCTAACAAGCATCAATGAATCACGCAGTCCAAATCCAAAGCTCCTTCCTCGGTTGGATTGACCGACACGTGATGCCAGACCCCTCTTTGATGACGTCGACTTTGCATGCACAACACAGTATAACAAGATGATGCTACAGTAGACCAGAGCAGTAGAGAGACTGCGCAGAGAGAAAAGAGACTCTCTCTCTCTCTCTCTCTCTCTCTCTCTCGCTCGGGGCCGCGAGGCCACAGGCCCGAGGCCGGACCACATACCAGCTTAAGTGGGGTGAATGAGTAAAATTTTCAAGCGAAAAATCATCCTCGGTCAGGTGCACATAGTCTTTCGCTTGTCCTCGTCGGCGCACCAGACCGGCCGGAGTGCCCGGGTATTGGTGGATATGTGGTTTACGATGTTTGTTTGTGCAGACATGATCCATCTTGGTTGTATCACCTGCGTATCTGCGACGCAATGCCAATCCTCTTTATTCCTGGTGCCGTGATGCATGTGCGGGCTGGGGCTTTTCCAATAATGCCACGTTTGCGAGATCCTCCACGAATCCTCGAGGGCAGGGCTGAATAAGGGGATTTTCCTTGCTGCAAGGACGACAAACTTGGATACCTTACCCAAGGGCGAGGGGGAAAGCGGGCTGTGCTGGCCAAAGATATTTCTTTTGATTTTTTCCTCCCCTGGCTGGGAGCTGGACCCTGGTCGTCGGCGCCTCATCACTGGGCGAGGCTGTGACGTTTGTTCCTGGAGAAGCAAGCAGTAATGCATACTTGGTCCCTTTATTACCCAGGATTCTTTTCCTTTTTAAATATCCTCTTGGCCATCCCTTCCCTTGGGGCGTCCTGCCCTTGCCTGGTTCTGTCTACTCCGGCTTATCCTTTGCGTCTGTGCTCGTTATCGTCTATCTAATCGTCTCGTGTTCATTTGCATCTCTTCGTGTCTTTGCCTCTCTTGTTTTTGCCTCTCTTGTCTTGGCCTCTCTTATTATCTCTACCTTTCTCTCGTCTTTGCCTCCTCTTACCCCACCCACGACTCCTTTTCTCCAACACCGTCGCCAGACAACGATCATTGCAGACGAATCATCAGCGCTACGGATTCACGGATAATACTTCCATCAGAGAGGCTTTACTTCGTTTGGGGGGGGAGGGGGAAGAAATCATACCAACCCCAACCCTCGCCACCCACTCATGACGACAACGCTAGAGATAGCCCATGTCGCGCCGCTGCGACTCTCGAGCAAGCCACCAACGGCCAAGATCAGATCCATGGCAGCCGCCAGATTGAGCCTTTTGCCGGCGTCGTCGCGGGAGGCCCTCTTTCTCGAATCCAGAGAGGACAAGCGACCACACAGGGAAAGGAGGGAAAGGCGGGAAACGAGCACAGCCAGAATGGACGCCGCCTCCTCCGACGACGCCAGGGAAAAGACGGACAGGAGGATCAAGAAACGAAACAACAAGCAGACCCTTGGCGTGGGCGTCTGCCCTGGCTGCGGCTTCGAGCTGCCCTTGACGCCTGCATCTTCTCCAACCGACCTGGCTGCGCTTCCTGCGCTTCCTGCAGATGGCAGCAGCGACGGCTGGAGCGTGTCCGGGAGTACCGGCACCCCCATTGGCGACTTTGTAGAATCGCCCGGTTGTGCACCACCACCACCATCACCACCACCGCAACAACCACCACCACAGACCTTTGACGCTGCTCTCGCTGACGCCCACCGCCGCATCGCCGAGCTCGAAGCCCAGGTTCAGCTTCTGAGCCAAAAGGCCACCGCCGCCGTCGACCGATGCGCAGACTACGAGGACGAGATCACGCAGCTGCGCGAGCAGACCCGCCTGGACCAGGAGCTGCGCGAGGCGGAGGAGCGTCGCCGCCAGCAGCAGCAGCAGCAATTGCAGGCGTCTCCCTCGATCGGCTCGCTCGCTCGCCAAAGCACCGGCTCCGGCGCGCCGCTGAGCCCTGCGCCCTCACGCAGCTCCTTTTTCTCGTCCTCGCTATCCCCCAACAGACTCACGGCCCTCTTGTCGCCGCGCCGGTCCAGCGGGCCTGACCCCCCCACCAGCCCGCCGGCGTCGCGGCACCAGTCCAAGTCGTTTGGTCTTGTGCCGCCGCCACGCACGCCACCGCCGCCGGAGCCCCTCAACGGGCTGCACTCGTCGATGCTCCCGCCGTCGCCGTCGCTCTCGGCGTCGGCCGAAATGGAGCTCCTCGAGGCCTTGACCAGGGAGCAGACCCTGCGGCACGCGGCCGAGGGCAGGCTCAGCGCCACCACCAAGGAAGTCGAGGAGCTCAGCTCGGCCCTGTTTGAGCAGGCAAACGAGATGGTGGCCCAGGAAAGAAGAGCTCGCGCCCGACTGGAGGAGAGAGTCATGGTTTTGGAAAAAAGAGACCAGGACAAGAGGAAGAGGCTCGAGAGACTCGAGTCGGCCATGGCCAGGATCGAGAAGGCCAGGGAGATGCTGGGCACGGCGGCGGCGGAGCCACACCGCTGGCTCCAGCACCGGTAGCCAAGGACGGGACCACCTTTGGTATTCAGCGTCTGTTCATTTGTCAAGGCCAAGGCTGCCAGCATGATTACGGGGTGTTAGGGATTGTTTGGGGGGGCGCATTTATTATGATAGCATATGATACGATACCATCTTTCCTTGGGAGGTCACCATACCGGATGCATATGCTGCTGCTGCGATATATATATACACACTCCTCACTCGTTCTCCGCAGGACAGCCGATCGGTCACGGCTGGGTGTTTCTGTCAAAAAAATCATGCCAGTGCCGGATCGGCTTCCGAGACAAGCTCGGCCGGACCGGCCAAGGCTGCCACAGTAGCTTCCGCCCCGTCGTGGATGGCCTTTACGGCTCCCGAGGTTTCGTCGCCATTGTCTCGGCCTTGTTTGGCGGTGGTGGTGGTGGTGGCGGCGGCGCCATCTTGCTCCCCGCTCACAGCGGCCATGGCCTCGTGCGCAGTCCCGGGCAACACCGGCACGCCATTGTCGTAGGACCTGTTCGCCCACCACGCCAGCATGGCGGCTACCTTGGGCGCCCAGACCTTTTCGTCCCCAATGTCGTCGTACTCGAGGCAAAGGGGAGTGCCGACGGCGAAGTCGCCCTGGCGCGACCTGCACAGCTCCGCCATAAGCGCGGCGGACCCGACCTTCTCGCCCAGATCGTGGCAGAAGCTCCTGACGTAGAACCCGGACGTGACCTTGAGGCGGATGCGCGCCGCGGGAGGACCGTCGTCTTCCCACGGGGGCGTCGCCGTGGTGTCCGTGTCTGGAACCAGGCCCGAGCCCTTGTGCGAGTTCTTGAACATGTGAAGCGGCGGCGGCGGCGGCCGCTTCGCCGCCGGCATGGCGCCGAGCGCGCCCGACATGAGCGGCTCCACGGGCTTCCTCCCGCTGTGACTGGTGTGCTGGTGGTGGCTGTTATGGCTGCTGCTGATGATGGAGCCGCCGCCCACCCTGCGCTTCTTGTGCGACGGCGGCCCGTCAGTGACGAGCTGGTCCTGGGCCTTTTCAAAGCCGCGCTTGAGCGACTCGTAGGCCTCCATGGCGTCGGCCTCCTCCTGCGGCAGGGCGTCCTGGACGCTCTCGGCGGGCCAGCGGTGGGTGTGCGCGCCCGGCTCCATCCACTCGAGCAGCTCGATCTCGAGCACCTCGACGTCGCGCGTCTGCAGCACGTGGTCCGGGACGGGCCTGCCCTCGCGCGCGTACTCGTACAGCGGCTTGCCCTGGTGCTTGAGGGCCGAGTACAGCGGCGGCATCTGCTTGATCTTGCCGGAAAAGTGGTCGCGCATGGCGGCCTCGACACGGCGCCGGTCGACGTGGCTGTAGGGCTTGCGGTCGAGGATGCGGCCGACGCGGTCGTACGTGTCGGTGCTGGCGCCGAACACCACGACGGTCTCGTACTCCTTAGTGCAGCCGAGGAAGGATCCGAGGGCCTTTGTGCCGCCGCCGATGCCGACGATGAGCACGCCCGACGCGAGCGGGTCCAGCGTGCCGCCGTGGCCCATCTTGAGCTTGAGCTCGCGCTTGTTGGGGCCGCGCCGCCGCTGCTTGGTGCGGGACTCGTCGAGCCGGCGCGCGCGCTCCGCCTCGATGACGGGGGAGAAGAAGGCTGACGGCGAAAACGACTCTTGGAGGTTGCGCAGGATCTGCGCCGAGCTGGGGCCCCTGGGCTTGTGGATGGCTGTGTGTTGTGGATCAGCGGGGGATATTAATTATTATCAGAGGTGGACTTTCTTACCGAACACGCCATCTCGGGTGATGTTTGCCATTGGCCGTATCCTGGAACCAGCGCTCATAAGAGTGTGCGCAGATGATTGTTCGGTGGAGCGGATGTGGTTGTTCAGTAAGTGGAGTGCAGATTGATTTTCAAAGTGGTGGATATGTGCTGATAGTTGTTGATATTGGATATATTCTGCTTTGAGTTTTCTCTTTAAAAAGTGCTGACTCAGCAGTCCACGATAGGATGTTGGATAAATTTATTATTGAGTGATCAGATACGCACGTGACTCGCTCTCCCAGGTCAGACAACGTCAGACCTTGGGGGGATCGTTCTCGAGTGCATACATGGTACGAGTCTTGTTTCTGCATAGGACTTGTTTCTTGGCAAGCGCCGGCCCGTGGGTCCCCGGCCTTGGATTGGACCCGCTGGGAGGTCAAGGTCACAAAGATCATAAACGTCGAGGTCAATCTAAAGGCCGAGGCCAGACGACGACCGGTCCACAGTACAGTGAGAGTGACTACAGTGAGTGAGTGGTAGTAAGTGAGCTTACTAAGTGAATGAGTCACAAGGTCACGTCAAGAAATTCAAGAGATCAAGATCGTTGTATTTGTACAGATGATACACTGGCACAAGTTATCCAGGGTCCTCGCGAGAGCCTGCCCAGAAACTATGTACATTGGAAGGAAATAAGTCATGTACCGCCCAATCCCCGTTCGTTATCCGTGTCTCGTCCATACCAGCCCAACCTCACATGCAAAGGGTTTTGTTATTTCTTTTCTCCCCCTCCCTCTTTTTCTGAAAGAACAGAAAAGGAAAAAAAAAGAGAGAGAGAGAAAAAACCCGCTTATACGGCCTCGATGAGGAAGTTGGTCGAGGTGCCAGGGCTGCAGCCGGTCCCGGCAGCGAGGGTGGTGGGAGCGCTCCAGGTGCCCGAGGCGCACTGCTGGAAGGCCTTGCCGCCAATGCAGTTGAAGAGACCGTTTTGGGTGCAGGCGCCGGACTTGGCGGCGGTGGAGTCGTCACCAGCAGCAGGAGCGGCGCCGGAGCTGGGGACGCCGGTGCTCGAGGCGTCGTCGCTGGGCTTGGACGCGGCCGGAGAGCTCTTTTGCTGGGCAGGGTCCGGAAGGAAGACGCCGCCCGGAGTGGAGGGAGTGGTCGCGGGAGGAGTGGTGGTGGAGGGCTCGGGAGCCGGAGCTGGGGCGGGAGCAGGAGCAGGAGCCGGAGCCGGAGCAGGGGCGGGAGCGGGAGCCGGGGCGGCAGCAGGGGCGGCAGAGCCGCAGTTGCCCTCGGGGGGCGCAAAGGCGCCCTTGTCGTTCTTCTCGACCGACTGGCCCGGGTTGGGAAAGACGACGTCCTTGTAGGCGGTGGTGGTGCAGCCGTTGCCGATGTTGGCCTTCATCATGTCCGGGAGGGCGTTGTAGGTCTCGGCGGAGCCGGTGCCCGAGATGGTGATGGGGGCGCAGTTCATGTACATCTCGCGGTTGCCGACCTTGTTGAACCAGGTCCAGGCGAGGATGGCCTCGCCGTCGGGGATGGCGGGCATGGTGAAGTCGTACGTGTCCGGGTTGGGGTAGTTGGGGTCGTCGGGGTAGTTGCCGTCCTGGGAGCGGGTGACGCAGCCGCCCTCGATGGCGTGGATGACCTTCCAGATGGAGTTGGCGGTGGGCGGGTTGTCGTACGTGACCGAGACCTCGCAGGAGCCGCCGCCGTGGACGGCGCTGCCCTTGAACGAGAGCTGGCCCTTGCCGCCAATGTCGAACTTGTTCATCTGGGTGATGCTGCCGTAGTTGGGCGCCTTGCAGGGGAAGTTTGATCCGTCGGGCTCGAGAGGGCTGCTGTTGAGGCCGGCAACGTCAAAGGGGACGGGGGTTTGCATGATGACATGGCCGCGCACGAGGGCAGCGAGGGCAGCGAGGGCGAATGCCTTGGAAGCCATTGTTGTGTTGTAATTGTGAAGGAATCAAGTTCAGATATTCGTTCCAGACGAGATGCTCTGAGCGTTGTTTCTTGGCGATGGGTTTTGTGGAGATGCTGCATCATTCATCGAGTCAGTTCTGGATGGGGTTTAAATACCCGTTTGCGGCAGGCTTCATTCACTGTGCAGGCAGACGTCTTTGTTCCTTTTGCTGGGCCAAAAAGCCCGTTTCTTTGTTGTTTTTCAAAGGGCAAACAAACAAGCTGGGGGGGTAGGCAGGTAGTTGTGATGTATGTGAAGTGAATGACGTGAAAGAGAGGCGGACAAGACAACGTACCAGCTTGAGGTCCAGGAAACGGCGTGCTTGTCCAATGCTTCAAAGGACGAGAGAAAGAAAAGGATGAAAAGGAAGGGTCGCTCGAATGCACCAGGCAAATTCGAAGGCGGATAGCTTGTTGCTGTCGAAGCACAGAGGACTAGCCTCGAAATGGATCAAGAAAGAGAGAGAGAGAGAAAACGTCGATGACCGACCAAAGACCGTGGACTGCTGAGTGGAGAGGATGAGAAGAGAACGGATCGGAGAAGGGGATGCGGATGGCCTCCTTTTAACATCGAAAAGGTCCAAAAGTCGCGAGGGTGGCCGAGGGGTGGGCAAGAAGGGGCCGCATCCACAGTGACCATTTCGCCCACCGC
>JAOYNU010113323.1:0-23450 GCA_026745395.1 Tympanopsis confertula | reverse complement strand
AAGCCAAGTGAGCCAAGTGAGCCAAGGAGCCAAGTGAGCCAAGTGAAAGTAAGCCAAGTAGCCATCTCGTGTTCTCAGCCTCATTGATGCCATCTACCGACAAAGATCCAGATGCTACAGTCACCCCCGTGCGCAACCACAGCACGCCACCAATCCATAGTGCAGAGCGGGACAGACTCGTCTCCAAGCGGGCTGAAGCGCCGCCATGTACGATAGACCACGTTGGCACGCCACATGATATCGCCAGATCAATAATCAAGCAGACCTTGGCCCGATGTCGGACTCCAAGGTCAAGCTCAACTACATCACAACCCCATCTTCAACAGACGCAGCTACTGCTCTCAGCTACAGACTTTTAGCTTCCCAGACTTTAGCTTCCCAGACTTTAGCTTCCCAGACTTTTAGCTACTGGCCGTTGACTGAATCTGAACTTTATTGGGTATAATTCGTTGTAGTCAAAAGTCAACACCGACTGTGCTAGTGGTACATCCATCCAGAATCCTCCCCGAAACAACCCTGCCCGACAATAATCCAGCCCTCGCCCTCTTCCAGCACAAATCATGGTATCCACGATGCCATGCTTCCATCGCCTGACCAATGAGTATATTATGTACACACACACACATACAAATATCCAGACAGAAATAAAAAGAACAAGAAATAGAAATGCTTGTTCCCATGCAGAAAGCGACCGTCGCGTCATCAAGATGATATTCGTTGCTCGCTCCAGCAGCCCGTCGTAAATTCAACCGACGCGATTGGCTCGATTCCCCGTCCACGACCAACAGGTACGAGCAGGACAAGTTGGAAGAGAAAAAAGGATTGTAGGAGGGAGGCCTATGTATAAGTATGTATGTTGTATGCCTCGCGGCATGGCCCCCAACAGCAAGATAAAAGTAGAAAACGGGGTTTTAAAAAAGAACGTTGTCAAGATGATTATCAAGATTGTAGTGTAGCCACGGCTGAGAAAGGACACATGTATGCAAGAATGCAATAAAAAGACCGCTCAACCACAGAGGAAAATGTTACAACGACAATTGCCAGCATTGCCACCAACCCAGAGGAGTCGGCGCCGGTAGGCACCATGCATGTTTTTTTTGTACACCAAGGAGAGAATGCGATGCCGTCGGGGGGGTGTTTGTGTGTGTGTGTGTGTGTGTGTGTGTGTGCGTGTGTGTGCGTGTGTGTACGTGTGCGTGTGAGTGTGTGTGTTCGTTCCCCCTCAGATTAGGAGAAAGTCCCACCCCTTCATCTGCATCACGTCCCTCCAGTGGACATGGGGTACCAGCTCCGGACTCGTCGGGTTGTCGCCAGGGATGGGCGAGGCAGACGCAATGGCGGCGGCGGCAGCGTCCGTCTGGGCCCACACGTCGGCGAGGATGGCGGTGACGCGGCCAAACGCGCCGAGCTCCGACTGCGGCCTGCCGAGCTGGGCGACGCGGTCGTGGAAAAAGACGCGGAAGCTGCTGTCGGCAAGGGCGACGGAGCCGGCAATGACGTAGACCCAGACGAGGCTCCTGTCGAAGCCGTGGGCGCCGGCGGGGATGAACTGCAGCACCTGGGTGAGGCGGTCGACGAGGCCGACGCACGACTCCTGGCTCGGGCTGAAGCCCGGCACCAGGCTGCACAGGTAGATGCGGGCGGCCAGGCGGAAGGCGGCCGTGACGTTGAGCGAGAGCTGCTTGGGCGAGAGGCTGCCGTTGGCGTTGAAGGGCAGGCGCGGCGTGGGCGGCTCCGTGACCTCGGTGTAGCCGATCTGCTCGCCGAGCGTGTGCACGTGGTGGCAGAGGGTGATGTCGTCCATGCCCGCCTTCTTGAGCGAGTCGAGGCAGGCGATCTCCGAGATGAGGTACATGACGCGGTCGTCGCAGCCCATGAGCTCGCGGAGGCCGAGGCTGCCAATGTCGGGGTTGATGAGCTTCTCGCGGTACGTGTGCGCAAAGGTCGGGGACCGGCCCAGCATGGTGGAGCCGAGAATGTCGATCCACGAGGCGAGCGTCATGTGGAAGGGCGGGTGGGCGGGCCGGTTGGTGGGGTCGGCCACGGCGCGCGGCAGGTCGAGCTTCTGCACGAGGCTGATGGCGGCCTCAAAGTGCTTGTGCCACGCAATGTCGGGCAGCGAGTCGTCGGCGCGGCCGACGATGCACTGGAGGAAGATCTGGCCGAGGGCGGCGTCGAGGATCTGCTGGTGGTTCTCGTCGCGGTGGAGGGCCTCGCACAGCGTCGACACGGTCTCGTAGCGGTGGCGCATGACGGCCTGGTCGAGCTCGGGCGTGGGCGCGCCGGGCTCCATGGTGGACTTGAGGTGCTGGGCGGCGATGCTGAGGCAGCAGTGGAGGTAGCACCTGTTGCTCTGCAGCGCCGGCAGGATGAGGTCCGACGCGACGGAGCCGTGCTGGTTCGACTCGAGGATGGGGAAGATGGACGGCATGACGAAGCGGAGGAAGTGGTCGAGCAGGGGCTGGTCGACCTCGTCCACCTCGAGCGCGACCTCGTCCTGGCGCACCGTCTCGACCGTCGGGGTGGCGGCGGCGCCGCCGTGGGCAAAGTCGAAGAAGTTGAGGTTCAGGAGCTCCTCCGACATGGACTCGCTCCTCTCGTGCCGCATCAGCGGCTGGCCCGTCCACTCGGTGGTCTCCATGGGGGCCGAGTGGATGACGGCGCCGGGGGGCGGCGGGCTGTGGAAGGTGCTGAAGGTCGAGACGGTGGATTCCCTTATTGTCGGCACGTCGTTGACGTACATTTGGCGCTCCGTCTTGACGTCGATCTCGTAGGGCGAGAAGCCGGTGAACATGAAGTCGGGGTGCAGCTGCGCGTTGATGCTGCTAAAGTCACCGCCGCCGCCGCCCATCATGGCCGCCGTCGGCGGGGTGCCGAAGCTCAGGCTGTGCGAGAAGTGCGACTCTATGGAGCCGGAGCGGGTGCGGTCGAGCGGGTCTGAGAAGGTTGCGGATGTGGGCAGCGAGTGAGACAGGCTGGGAGGCGAGTGCAGGGACCCGGTCGAGATGGTGTGCGACGACTTCTCCGAGAGCTTCTTGCGCTTGATGATCATCTTGATGTCCTCCTTGTGCTTCCGGCGCGCGTCGTTGTTGCTCCACCACATTGGCCTCTTGTACTCGCAGACGAGGCCGAGGTGGCGGCAGGCCGTGCACATTGGCGTGCCTTCGTCGCACTTTTTCCGCCTCAGCCTGCACGTGTAACATCCTGCGAGGTGTTAGTTTTCGATTTGTCGTCGTCAAGCCACCAACAGGTGTTGTGTGTGTGTGTAATGAGATATGCAATGGCATGCTGTGTTGTGTTGTCTGATGGATGATACACGTGTATAATGTGTTATGGTTATATGTGTATGGTAGGTGGGTGTGTGTGTGTGTGGATGGGTGGCAGAGATGGAGGGCGAGAGAGAGAGAGCGAGAGATTGGATTGATTGGTGAACGGTTGGAACAAGAAAGAAGCGAGACATGTACGAACCTGTTCTTGAGCGACGGTGCATCTGTGTCTTTTGCTTGGGAGTGGCATTGGGCTTGGTGGCAGCCGACTTGGGCTTGGTTTGCGTCTGGGTGAGAGCCATGTTGACTTGAGCTGCTATCATCGGTCTGGTGGTGAAGTTCTCTCGAGGAAAGTAGTTGGGGGGTAGAGTCGACATTATGTATTTAGGTGGGATTGGGGCAAGAGATTCGATGGCGACCCCGGTTTGCGAGAGGTACCTCCGGCCGCGAGGAGGTCGCTCGCCCTTGGTAGGGGGAGGAGAATGGATGGCTGTGGTGTATGTCGTTCGAGGGCGTAGCTCAAGGGAAAAAGAGAGTAAAAAAAAATTAAAAAGAGGTGGGGGGGGGGAGGCGTGAGGGTGGGCGTGAGAGGAGAGGGGGGAGTGAACGGCCGTACAGTGCCTAGGCAGGTCCACACCGTTTCTTACTGTCAGATGTCGTGGTGGAGGTGGATGCGAGTGGGCCTCGATGGATTGGCGGGGGTGTGAAGGCCCCTTCAAGGATAAGGATGGATAGAGGGAGAGAGAGAGGGAGAGATGGAGAGCGAGCGAGCGAGCGAAGCGATGGAGATGAGATGTTGTTGTTATTGTAGTGGTGGTGGTGGTGGTGGTGGTAGAAACGGGCTAGCACAAGAGCAACTGAGATTAAACTCTGTTGTCTGGAGGTTAACAACAGGCCAGGAAGCCATGGCCGATATAGGGGCCGTAGTGTGTATATACCTTGGAATCCGATCCGACCGACAGACGCTTCTCTGGTGATAGTGGGCAAAAACCGCAATGACGTAGCCAGAAGAAGGAAGGAAGGAGAAAGAAAGAACGTTGCAAGCAGAGACAAACTCTGGGCGGGTTTTCTGGTGACTGTCGTTCCTAGATAGTCAACCGAAATGAATAGAAATAGTGAAAAATAAAAAAAGAGAGAGAATAGGGATCAAAAAGTCGGAAATTAAACAAAAAGAAGAAAGAACCGTATCGAGTCAAGATGAGCCAAGACCAGCTTGAGGCGTCGTAAAGATGATGTTCGCCAGGGTATTATTTTGTCAGATAAAGACTGTTATTACTCAGACCGATCAAGGGCTCGTCACGCTCGAGACCAGGGCTGAACCAGGGCACAACAACGACCCTCTTTTTCCCTCTTTTACTTTTTACTTTTCCCTCTCCGTTCGCCCCTGTCGTCGTGTCGGTCGGTATACGTCGGTTGAACGAAGCTGTGCGCTGTCTGAGTGAGTGAGTGCTCGGTCCCACTGCTAGGGGGGTCGCAAGTAAGAAAGGGGAAAAGAGTTGTTGTTGTTGGTCGCTGCGCGGAAGAGGAGGGCTTAGCTTAGCACCAGGCCAGGCCACACATGAGTTTGTTTGGTTCTGAGGAGGCGGCGTTGGCGATAGAATAGGTTGTCGAAAAAGGATAGTCGTAACTGGGGCAGTAAATAGATGGGAACGAACTATAAGGGGGCATTAACAAATTAGGAAGAAGCAACGATGGTGACGATAACTCAACCCGAACGACTTCCAGAGTCTGGAACGGGGGGATAATGGGATGGGAACAAGAGATGGATGCAAAGAACAAAACGGGCTTGATTGCAAGTCGAGGAGCGGCGGGCGGCGGCTGTTTATAATTATACCGCTCGACGAAAAGAAAAGAAGAAGTAAAAATAAAAACAAGAAATGACTACAGAACTCGCCCGGAAAGCGATAGGGCCAGCAAATCGGATCGGGACACTGACGTTTGTTTCCCGCAGCTGCGCTGGCTGGTGGAGGGGGCGGGTGATTGAACCTGTGCGATCACGGTTCGCGGTTGCGGCAGCAGGTAAATTGGGATTGGTGTGGCAGCCCAAAAAAAGCATTTGATTTTTTTTGGCAACGACCCTTGCTGCATTCTGCGCTGTATTCCAATTACACTTTGTCGTTTTCTGCTCTCTCGATTTGTCCTTGGCGTGCCCGAGCTCTGATTGCACAGAGCGCGGGCTGCCACATCTGAGTGGTCGCATTCGATAGCGGGGTGGGTGCTGGCATTTGGCATGGGGGACACGATTCTATTTTTGGCCTCCCCCTCTCTTGTATCCGCGGATTGTGACTATTCTTATTTTCCTCTTTTCTGTTTCTATTTTCTATTGCACTATTACTTTTCTATGTTCTCTATTCCATTTTCCATTTTGTATTTTCTATGTTCTCTATTCCATCTTCTATTTCCATTTTGTATTTTCTATGTTCTCTTTTCCATCTCGTCATCAGTTACTGCCCGCACGTGATCGGGTCCTTTTCTCCATCTGGCTGTTTTCTTGGCAGTCCGTCCGGCAGTCCGGCTGCAGGCTGAGGTGGGGCAAACAGACGCACTGCCGCGCATAAACGGACTTTCGGAGCCGCAGAGGGCGCTTGCGCTTACCAATACCTATAGCAATAATTTATTGAGTTGCCGCAGCCGATCCTTGGCCCACCACCAGTCGAACTTGGGGTGGGATGCATGCGCTGTGGTCTTTGCAATGTGATGTTTCCCCTCCTCCTCTTGGCCGCCTGCCTGCCTTGCTTTTCTTCCAGCACTGCGGCACCGTCGATTCGTGCCTCTTTTGGTCTCGGCCGGCTTGATGGAAATAGAAGCAATGTTGCGCTTGAGGGTGGGTTGCATTCCCGCTAGCACAGCTCTCACTCGCATGTTGGCCTGGAAATGGATTACATGAGAACATCTGTCTCTTGCATCCCTCTTGCATCCTGCTTTACATCTATCTGCTTACATCCTCTGGTCTTGAATACTGATCCATCCGATGATTGATAATTGCTTGGTGATGCACACACACATATATGTATATATATATATATATATATGTTGCCGATCCCGCCTATCATCAATCAATCAACCACTAGCCCAAACGCGTTCCGCACACAACATTAACACGGCTCCTGTAAAATGCAATGCAAATCATTTGCGTTCTGTCGGTCGAATTAAGGTATGCGTCGGTGGCGGTCTGAGGCCCGGTTGGCCGGTCTTGCAGTCGGGCCCGATATTTTTTTCTTTTTTTTCTTTCTTCTTTTTGGCCTCGACTCCCCACGCTCGAGGCCCGTACTGTGTGTCCCTGCTGCCGTGGCCGGCGGCCCGGTCAGTCCACGTTTTGCTGTTTTCTTTCTTTTCTTCTTTCTTCTTCTTGTCTGTAATGTGAAATAGTACCAAGCAAGTGTATTGATATCACCAGGGGCGAGGACCGTCCAGTCCATGGGCGGTTCCTAGTCCCTGCACGTCTTTTGCCATGAGGCCGCATGCCCAAGGCCGCACACAACCCGCCCAAAAAGAAGTACATGCGACGCTGCGTTATGATCTTGATCAACCCCAAGGAACAGGATGAACATATGACGACCCGCGACCAATGCCATGGCATGCATCCGAGATCTGGACAATCTTGGTCGCAACATTTCGCCACCAGCTGATGCTGGCCTGTTTTACACCCGCTCTTGTCCCTCTTTCGGGGATGCCGTCTGCCCAGCCTTTCGGTAGCCAGCAGCGGCCCAGAGAAGAGGGAAGAATGAAAAGAATTAAAAAATTTTTACAAAAAAGATCGAAAAAAGACAAAATTTTCACAGCTTGGGTGGCGTGCCGATTCACAAGAGAGGGGCCACAGAAGGTAACCGCTCTTTGCCCCTTTCGTCGACCCCGGCTTTGGCCATCAACGGGAGCTTCTGACCTGGAGGACGAGCCAGTGATCCTGCAAAGACCGACAGTTACTGCATGGTTGAAGCCTGCAGAGCAGCCATGGATGTTCGGACCGGATGGCAGGTCGATCTGCGCTGCATTGAGTGATATCAATGAATGATATCCAGAAAAGCCACGTGCACAAGAAGGAGTATCTCTCTGTCCGCTTATCTATTCTACAGTGGTTGTTTGAGAGTTCCAAATGCGGGGAAGCTGAACCCACACCACCCATCACCATCCACGTCACCCACACCGACTGGGCGATTTTATCACCCAAAAATTGACAATAAATATCCGTGGGCTAAATTTAGGCCCACGCACCACGCCGGCCAATTATCCCATCTTCTTTTATTCTGTGGGTGCGGTTCTGTGCGCGTGTGCATGTGTGATGCATGCAAATATATGCATGCAGATATGTATGTGTATATATATAAATCTGTGCATATATAGGGGCATATATACTGATAATGACAAGTGCGCAGACTTTACCGTACTATTATTATCATGCCATGCACACAATCTGCGAACTGCTTGAGAGTCGATCCAACCGCGAGCTTGATTATTCTTTCTTTGTTGCCTGTGCCCAATCGGCCGTCCCCGATGGCCTCACCATGCCCGTCATCGACCCGTTGAGCGGCGGCCCCACCTTGGAATGTCCTGTGACATCGGCCTCCCCAGAAAGAGGTCCTGTTCCGAGGACCTGGCCAGAGGCAAACGGCCTTTTGCACGGGTAACCGGAAGCGGATCTCCTCCCTCCCCAGAGCCAAACCCGCGCACATCGCAATCTCGCAGCAGTTGCAAAACAGAGTGGCGTTCCCATGCCGATATCGGTAATGGCGATCAGATAAAGGGCACCGCAGCATGCCATCTCAGCTGACAAGCCTGAAATCTACGGGCCATTCGAGCTGTCAAATCTCAATCCTGGCCCGCCCGTGGGGGGTGGCCATCGCATCATCAAATCATCAAATTGAGCGCGCGCACGGATGTACCGTCGACGGTGGGGGAGGAGAGACAGACGGCTGATAACTATGAGATGAGTCTGTTCCAATCAAGTATCGAGTATCAAGTGTCAAGTAGCAAGCACTGTAGGCACCGTTGCAAAATGACGGCACGCTGGGTTATAATCCCCATCGTGTTTCCCCACATGTGCAAAATCATGCCAAGACCCCTGGTGCGTCTCTTCCCCCATATATCCCCGCAATTGGTCTTTGAGTGATGAAACTACATGTTGGCTTGTCTGCATGTTCTTGTTTGCATGCCTACGTGTTTATCTGCATGATTACCTGCATGTTGCTTACTTGGGGGGAACAAGTGCTCAACGCCAGGCTCCCACAATCTCCCAACCGGAAATCCAATCTCACAGCATTCACATGCGGCCGACGGGCACAGGGTTGGCCTCACGGTGTGTCATGGTGTCATGCTTGCGAGCAGTGTTGGGATAATCCTTGGCCCGCTTGGCGACAGGGAGGCGTTCACTGCTTCCCATCAGATTGGCCTTCCAGTCAGCCTTGACCCACTCGCCATTTGGGACGAGATATCACGATAACGTGCAAACTAGCCCCATCTCATCTCATCAGGTGAGCAGATGGAGAAAAAAAAAAGGCCCGTTGCATGCACGTCCCGACACCCATGAGCGTTGCGCGGCGTGTTAATTAGGACACCTCGTCGCTACCGGGCTGCAAGTTGCCTGGGGGCTTTGATCACGGATGCGATATGCGATATGGGGTATGCGATATGGGGTATGCGATATGGGATATGGGGTATGGTATGCGGTATGCGGTATGCGGTATGCGGTATGCGTGTGCGGCATGGGGCCATGGGGCATGCAAGGTACGAGTTGTCGAAGGATCCGTCAGCACCAGCCAGGGGGCGGATGAGGCGGAATGGGCCAACTATAAATGTACGTACCTGGGGCTTAACGCGCTTGTGCGGAAGTACGTCGGAGAAAGGGGTTTTATTTATCTACTACCCAGTCGGTCAGTCAGTCGGTCAGTCGGTCAGTCGGTCAGGCGTCGGCCAGTCAGTCGGCCAGTCACTCGGCTGGGTTACTTAGTCAGTCGGCGCCGTAGGGCTTTTCCCCCACGTAACCCGACAACTCGGTTTGTAGGAAGCTAGCAAGTCGTCACAAAACCATCCTGGCTTGCGATGCTCTGTGGCGACATCGCACATGGGGTCGCGGGTCGCAAGTTATCCCCAAAAGGGGCGAATAGAGTACAATGTAATAGCAAAGGGTTTTGCTCTTTATGTACCTCTCCCCTTTGTTCTGTTGATGCAATATTAGCTCACTGTAACATCTCGAGAGCGTGGCCTGATATCATCATGTCCGTACCTTAGCCTGCCTATATATAAGCCTGCCACGGTGTGTGCAGGATGCAACGGCGCACCAGGCCAGGAACAGGGGATTTGCGTGCAGTCAAGTGGCCAGCAGCTCAAGTAGCGGGCCCTCGCTACCCAAGGCACGGACGGCCTCTCGGATTTTCCATCTGGCCGGTGGCGAAAAGGTCGCCTCGAGGAGCTGTGCGAAGCCATCACGATCGTGGCCGTCTTTGCAAGTCCAACGACCAAGCTGCCAAGGAAAACGGGGGTCGGAGTAATGCTATCCCGGCTACCGACACCACGAATCGTCTTCTCGCAGATTGAATCCAGACATTGGATCCAGACAAGCCTTGTTCGGTAGAATATTCTACCATCGCAACCGACACGTTTATGTTGATGTGGGGTTGCATTTTTCCCACGATTCCATCATGCCACGGTCTACGCTGAGAAGGGAAGGTATCACTAGAGAGACGCTCACCACGTGGTCGCTCTGATTCTGGCCCATCCTGGCTAAAGAAAACCTGACGTTTGCTTTAGTTTATTTAGTCTTGCCGTGCTTCATCACATGGACAGATAACCGTCTGCATCGCTCTCCTAATTTCCCCTTTCGTCACTCCTGTGACTACTCCTGTCCTGTCCTATCCTGCTAACCCACCCGTGCCTGAGAGTCAGACGCCTCAGAGTCAGACGCCTCCAGATCAATGATCCAGGGCAGAATGCTAAGTTCCTGCGATTGCCACTGCCGGCTCGCCGGTTCGGTTTCGCCTGGTTCCCTGCCACAGTACCCATCAGCTCGGCCAAAGCCCTGCCTGGTCAGCGAAGATCCAGATATCCCATTATGCTATGGCTCTGCCCTCTTTACGACGGTCTCTGCTCTGCCTGCTCTGCCTGTTCTGCTCTGCCCATGAAGCGGCGGGACTTTTGCATCCCGCCTCCTATGGCTCGTATCCCTCCGGTTAAGTGTTCGTATGGGAGTCCCATTTCAATTGATCAATCAATCAATCATATCAACCACGATCGCGCTGAGGAGATCATCATCACACAGTCCCGTCCTCGTGTCTCTTTGCGTGTGCGAGGAGATGAAGAGGCAAAAAAAACACAGCAAACATTCCATCAAAAAAGCCACGGACCAAATTGTTCCCCCAACCACTTGCCGACAAGGCAGGCCATGCGCGTTTTTTCCCCCGAAAATAGCGGTCGCCAACGGCTGATGACAGCTAAATCCCTTGTAGCCGCATCGTTCGTGTCGCGCCGTCTCAACCGTTGGCTTGGGGGGGGAAGCCATCTCGATGGTCGGCTACCCAAGGGCGAAGTTGCAAAGCAGCCAGCCAGCCAGCCAGCAGGCCAACAAAAGAATTGTCGTCGAATCGGCCAGGGTGTCCCAATGCAACTCATCATATGACCGACCACATATTGGACTCTTCCCGCCCCCCAACAGTTCGGACCGTATCGACCGTTTGGCGCTCCTTTTAGTGGACGCCACAGCAGACAAGCGAGCAAGCGAGACAGGAACGATGAATCGGTGAAGCAGCTCGTGCGCTAGCCCTGGCGCATCAGCCAGCCCACAGTAAAATGTCGGAATTTCGAAAACGAGGGGAGAGAACGCCTGGCACCGACCGCTTCCGCACCCGGCCCGTCTGGGCTCCCGGCCGCTTGCACCCTGCTGGTCGAACTGACCAACTGGCTGCAACGCTGGATCCCGGGCACCTGCATGGGAGAAGGAGGGGGGAAGGATTAGGCCGAGCACGTAGGCAGGTATC
Source organism: Tympanopsis confertula (assembly GCA_026745395.1). NCBI lineage: Eukaryota > Fungi > Ascomycota > Sordariomycetes > Coronophorales > Scortechiniaceae > Tympanopsis > Tympanopsis confertula. The sequence continues at coordinate 12,217 of JAOYNU010113323.1, read as the reverse complement.
CGGATCTTTGTTGCTCAACGCGGCCACTCAGTTGACCTGTCTTGTGGCCCCGTGCTCCCCCAGACGAGGGAGCTACGTGATGGCCTGGACGGGTGGCTGAGAGAAAGACATGGAAAAGGCCACATCGAAGCGGGCAGCAGCAAGAAACAACAAGAGAGCCACCGGAGATCTCGTCTCGGTCCGATCTGATGCGAACACTGTGGGCGTATCCATATATAAAGAAGAATAGGAAAAGACCCTTGCGCAAGAAGCTGACGCTGCACGTGCCTGCGTGCTTCGGCCTACCTATGCGCAGTGATGACACGGGAAGACGACTGGTGACCACCACGATGGATGCCCAATCCGTTTCCTTGGTTACCTTTGTTCTCGGATCGCGTGGTGTTGAGCGGTCACGTTGCGAATAACACGAGTTTCCTGGTGATTGGAGGGGAAAGAAGGGGGAAAGGGAAGAAGAAAGGAAGAAAGAATATCGAAGAAAAGAAACGAAAAGAAAAGAAGAAAAAACAGCTTTGTGTGATTGGAGGCTGGCCGCCCTATCGTATCCCGGCCGGATAGTCGTCGTGGATCCCGAGGCATACCTCCTCTGCACCCTGGCTGATCAAGATTGATCGCCTCACGATTGCTCGAGCACGGAAATGCCTGTACACTTTGCATCCATGTCCCTGACCGCATTCATGCCATGCCATGTACGTGCACAAGTCGTGACAGCAAGACCAAGACGAGGAAGCCACATTCAAAATCCAATACATGACGCGAGCGGCTCGGCTGGCCCAAACAAGCATAACATCTATGTGATCTATGTGTAAGACGACAGGCATTCATTAATCTTGTGTGTGCTGGAGGTTGGGTTCATGTTGGTTGATGCCAGACAGCATGCATTTCCCATTTTGGTGGTCAAAGATGGCCGCCTCCTTTTTTCCCTTTTTTTCCTTTTTTTCCCTTTTTCCTTTTTTCCCTTTTTTCCTTTTTTATTATTTCTTTTTCACGGCTTTTCTTTAAATAAAGCATACGCACACGGGCATTGCGAATGGATGTGTCCATCCGAGACTGTTCCTCGCTCATACATGGCTTAGCATAACGAATCGCGTTATGCCAATGCTACATGCAACCCCATGCGTCGTGCCATGGCACTTGATTGCAGAGCAGAGTTGCAGGCAGCCAGCCAGACATGAACAATGAACAAATGAACAAATGAACAGATAGGCTTTTCGTGCTCCTCTTCTTCTTTATGTAACCAGCCATCACCAGAGCAGGGTCCAATGTGTTACGGAAACACGGCCACCGCGTCCAAGCCACCAGCTGCAGTGGACGGGGAACCGGCACACAGAAAGAAGGAGGGGAAAGGAAGAGGAAGAAGAAGGGAAAAAAAGAAAAAAAAAAGGACAGCCCCTCGTGGTTCCTGACTGCTCGTGTTCCCGGCAGCACGCGAGTTGCTATCAAGCCAAGCCTATGGCGTGTGGCGGGGACCTGAGCTGGACAGCCAGGCAGATCGTCTGGACAGGAAGCCATGCTCGTAAATGTGAATTCGGTGCCACGGGCCCTGGGAGCGGAATGCCGTACGTCGAGTGACAGCAGTAGTCTGGGCAGATGGACGGACGGACGGACTACTTGGCTGTATCAAACCAGCCCAGATCTGTGCATGGCATATAGCAGGTGAGTGCTATGCCATGTGTATCGCGCGCGCGCCGACGGATGAGAAAACCCTGGTCCCGTGGGACCAATCTCTTGCTCTCGTCGTCTGCCCATGTTTGTCCGTTCCGTTCCGTTCCATTCCGTTCCGCTCCGCCCCACGTAGGCTCGAGATTTCTTCCTGGTGGGTGGATCGCAAAAGTGCCTGCTTGGCCTGCTCTGCTTGCTCTGCTTGCTCTGCTCTTGGCGATAACTGGAGGGCGGAGCTTCCGGACCGACCAGAGCAGCTTGGGAGGTCCGCTAAATCCTAGTGGCCGTTTCGGCGCGGGAGGGCGGGGTTTGGCCATGGGGGTTTTCCTGTCATGATGTGGACAGCAGACATTAACCCGTCCAAGTTAAGATAGACAATCGCAGACATGTGCGGTGACGTCTGCGCAGATAATAAGATAGTGGTCAGGGCACTCCGTCTCCTTTTAAATTAAACACACATGATATATCCCTCTGTTTTATCTGTGCATACTCCGTAAACACATCAGCTGGCTACCAGCAGGCATTTCAGCCAATGAACCGCCAGAAACGCTTCTTGTCTGCCAATGCACGATCCCAAAATAAAACAAAGCTGCGTTTTCCAATACCTGCCTCCATTTTGCCCAATCAGGCCGCCCAGAAGGCCTGGCAGCGATGGCGATGCTGCAGGTGCGCCATGCCGTTCTGTAATACGTACGGCCCTTGTAAGCCACTCAGAGCCAGTCATTTTGTGTCCTCCTTCCCTCCTTCCCCTCCTGCCTCCTGCCCTCCTGCCTGCCCCTTCCCCGTACTCGCGGGGCCTTCTTTCCCTATCCCTTCTCTTCTCTCCGTGACCGCTCTCCCGCCTCTGGAAAATTTTTTCTATGCATCGCTCGTCAACGCCACTCCTCACGTCGTCATCGTCGTCCCTCCTCGTACGGATGGATGCCTTGCTTCTGCTCGGCTGGCTGCGCCGACATACGGTTATTGTGCCCTTGCAATTGCGGAATTATCTGTTTCTTTGGACCCCCGGCGCCGTGTCTGGTTGGACAGAGACGGCCCCTCTGACCAATTCAATCGATATGTCGCTTCCAAGTGGTTGCATTCGCACAATACCCGGCCTACGCCTTGCCATTGGCTGGCCAGTGGCTTTATCGGGAACCCGACTTGATTCGAGACAATTGCCTCTCTCGTTGCGCCCCAACTCAGGAGTCCACGTTGCTCGAGCCGATGCCACCACCCTCTTTTTCTTTCTTTTCTCCACCAACTCGGAGTGCCGACCAGAATCACATGAAAACGGCTAACATATGGCGAGATAACAGCCAGCCAGCGAGACAGAGGGATGGCATGATTCGTTTCCCTCAGCCGCGACGGCCCAGCTGTGACCGCTGCTTGCCTCCGCCGCTACTGTTGCCATCACCTTCGCCTTCACAATTGCTGAGCGTGATCGTCTACATTCGTCTTCTCTCCGCCCTGAAAGTCCAGACAGATTACGCGCGGTCCCACGAACCCAAACTAGCAAAGTTCCCGTCACCTCTTGCCGTCCACTTACCGTTGCTGGTCACAGGGGTCACGTCCACCCGCGCTTACTGTCTGCTGCCAACTCGACAACTCAACAGCTAAAGCCTCGGAGCTCGTGCCCCACCTTGTCGGCCTGCCATGCAGTGGGTGCTGACATTTATGCGATCCATACCATACATCTGCATCCTCTGCCGCCAATTCTCTTGTGCATCGTCCCATCATATCACTTCCTAGCCTGGGGTCTTCACCCCTCAATCACAACCACCCCCTCTCTCCCATCCATAGGACAATACATACATATATATATATCCCTTCGGTGGGTGCCCGTCCCTTGTACGCCGCTCTTGTCTTGCTGCCCTTTCCCCGACTTTGACCTTCATTATCATCTTTGTGCTCCGACAAGACCAAGGCCGTTTGTTTCTCGGGTTCTCTGTTTCCTTCCTTGGTGGCTCCCCCCTGTCTTTCCATCGGCCTCTCGGAAACACATTTCTCTGCCGGCCGCATTTATTTATACTTGACAACTGGGCCTCTGCATATCGGCTCATATTGGTCCCATCTATTCTCTCTCTTTCTGTCTCTGTCTCTGTCTCCCTCTCCCTCTCCCTCTCCCTCCCCCCTCCCTCTCTCGTTTATCAGAGTATCAGAGTAAAAGTGGTGGCATCGACCGCCTATCATCTCCTCCAACCCCCACGTTGAGAGTTGTCGTTCGTCCCTCGTACTTGTCGTGCCCTCACTGGTCCACGTTACACCAGCCCCTCGGGGCCCTTTCGTAATGGTAACGCTTCCTGCCCTTGATGTCTTGACGCCCAGTCTCTCTCCCCTGCAGACAACTGACTCTTCTCTTTTCTTTCTTCAGGAGCCACATCCGGCAATCATGATGGAGCGCGAGTCGCCCGAGATGTTCCAGAAGCCACGCGCCAACAACCCCTCCCTCTCCTACTTCAAGCTGCTTCAACCCAGCAGGACCCAGCATGATGTCCGCCCGATTTCCGTAGCGACCGTGTTTGTGGACTCGGACGAGGAGATCCTGAGCGATGAGGGAGAAGAAGGAGGAGAAGAAGAAGAAGACGACGAATACGTCTCAAACTCTGCGCGGTGTAGCCTGAGATCCGTAAGCGCTGCTCTCCTTCCCCCCTCGTGACATGGTACACTACCCCCAAATGCATGCTGACCGCATTGTCTCCAGGCCGGCGGCCCCAGCATAAATACCATAGACTCGTACGACGAGATCACCACGCCCCATTCGTCCACACAAGCCTTCTTTGCCGATCTGTCGGCCGCCGTTGGCAAGCCGGTTGAAGGGCCCAGAGGCCCCCACTTGTTCCGCTCGCCCACATCGTCATCACCCTCGTCAAAGCACAGCAGTCTGGACGAGGATCTGATCCTGTCACTGTCGCCGCTCACTCCCTATCACAACACCGGCGGCAACCAGCCCCGACAGCCCGTGCGCCCTCCCGTCCCCTCACCGGCGCCTGCCCCACCATCGCAGCCTGCATTCCGCTTCACCAACGAGCCGCTCGACGAGGCAAGGCTGCCCTCGTGGGAGCCTGACCTGGTGGCCCAGTGGATGCTCGAAGCTGGTCTGGATGCGCCGACTGCCGGCCGGTTCCTGGAAAATGACATTAGCGGCGCTATCCTGATCCCGCTCAAGTTCGAGGACCTCAAGGAGCTCGGGATCCAGTCCTTCGGCATCAGGACCAAGGCATGGCAGCAGGTGACCCAGCTCAAGGAGCGGTTCCGTGCCAGCCAACCTCGCTCCGAAGCTGGGTCCCCAGCTCCGATGATGGACGACATGCCCGCCAGGGAGCTGAGAGGCCACCATCACCAGGCCCCGCAGCCGCCTGCGCAGCCCGCACCGCAACCAGCAACCGTGGTGCCGGCCGACGTCGGACTCGGGAGGCGCAGGACGCAGAGGAGGGCTGCGTCCGACCACGACGTCATCTCGCCTCTCGAGTCCGTCTCAATCGTCGGCATCGAGGCCGCAATCCCCAAGCCGCACCACTGCTCCAAGGGCGACAACTGCGCAAAGTCCAAGCGACAGGCTCGTCGCATCGAGGCCTTTCTCAGGGAGTATCCCAACGCCGACCTTTCGACCGGCAAGATCCTCATTGGCAACCCGGGGAACCCAAAGACGGCTCGTGCCATCGATCTGGGAGACCCTACCCGCCCCACCTCGGACGTGGTGCCGTCGGTGGTTGCCTCGTCCGATGTGCTCGGCCCCGGCTCCGAGGGCATGCCTCCGCTGATGCTCCACGAGGCCACCCTGCGCAACGTCGTGTCCCGCGACCCCCAGGACAACGTGCGCCAGTTTCTTCACTTCCAGCACCAGGTCAAGGGCCAGAGCCTGCCGATGGAGCCCCCAACCCCTCCGTTTGAGGCGATGCATGACTATGGCAACTCGTCCGAGGCCGAGAATGTGTCGCGGTTCTCGTCCTACTCGTCGGTCGCCGCGCCCGTAGGATCCGCCCGGAGCTCCGTCGTGTCGGCTGCAGCCACCACGGCATCCACCGTCAAGCCTTTCAACTTCCACGAGAGCCCGCTGCTGGACTCTTCGGTCGTGGCTCCGCCGAGGGAGCCTCCGAGGCCCACGAGACACGCTCTGCCTAAACTCTCGATCCCTTCACCGCCGCCACCACCGCAGCCAACTGTGTCCCGCGTCGCCTCCCCGCCCGGCGTGTCGTCGCCGCTGACCGTGGTGCGCGCCAGGCAGTCGCCCGTGGCGGCCCAGTCTCCTGACGATGCATGCTCGCCGCCTGCCAGGGAGAACAACTCGTCTCCTCCCAACGCCTTCAACCCGGCCTTCAACCCCTACCGGTTCGGCACTCCGTTTTCGGAGATGGACGTCCCGGTGACGGCCGTCCCGCTCGGCCCCATCGCTCGCGATGCGTCGCAGTCGGTCCCTCCGGACATGATCTACCGCACAGGTGCCGTTGCAACGGAGCAGCTGCAGCAGCCTGCACCCCCCCAACGCTCCATGTCTCGTGCCTCGGTCCGGCGCCCCTCGTTCGGCGTCCTCCCTCCGCTTGACGAGAACAAGGTCTCGTCCGTGACACGCACCAGCCCCAGAGGCCTCCGCCCTCCCCCCAGATTCCAGTATCCCTGGTCTCCTGTCGAGCCTCGCTATGAGCAGTGCATGCCTCCCGCCTGCCTTACCCCGACCGAGACAAGCACCTCGGCGACCTTGGCCAAGACCAGCGGCTCGAGCAGCCCCCGTGACAGCACCAGCAGCTCCAGCAGCTCCAGCACAGGTGGCAGCGGTAGCAGCACCAGCACCAGCACCAGCGCCAACACCGCCGTCAGCGACGTGGCGGAGCCCAAACGAAACGGAGTCTCGGGCGGAGCCCCCGGTGGCGGCGACTACCTGCATGCGGGCCACATGAAGAAGCGCAAGACCAAGTTCCTCCGCCACGAGTGGCAGGACGGCTTCTTCACGCTGCGCGGCACCCGGCTCGCCATGCACCCTCCCGAGGCCAATGTTGACGACGTCCGCAAGACTCTGGAGTACATTGACGTTGACGACTACGCCATCGCCTGCTCGGGCGTCGCGTCGTCGTCCAAGCTGCGCGCCGCCTTCCGCGCCGTGCAAATCGCCAACGGCCGCAACAAGGACGATGCCGGCGCGTTCTCGTTCCAGCTCATCCCAAACGCCGAAAAGGCAGCCGGCGGTGACAGGCCCGCCGCGGGCAGGCTGCGCAGGCGAGACAGCACGTCTGGGCACGGCCCGTCGTCTTCGTCGCTCCTCGGCGAGGGAATAGACGGCACCGGCAAGACCCATCACTTTGCCGTCAAGAACCGTGACGAGCGCATCGATTGGATGAGGGAGCTGATGCTGGCCAAGGCCCTCAAGAAGAAGGGCGATGGCTTCGAGATCAGCCGCAACGGAAACATGATCTGATGCCCGCCACCGCAAGCCTTTTCTTTTTCTCTTTTTCTCTTTTTCTCTTTTTCTCTCTTCTCAATATTTTCTCAGCGGCTTGGATGCCTGGATGCAACCGAGATTATTCTCCGAAGCGCACCCCGGGCTCGGCGTGGTCAGCCGGGCGTAATGATTGTGCAAGTTTTTAGTCGTTTAGAGGCGGAATCTTGACTTGATGATGGGAAGGGACGACGCCACGATTTTGATGATCCATGCTGATGGGTTTCTTTGTTTTGTTTTACACTTTTTTGCATAGCGAGATTTGTCTGGTCAAGGACGGCAACAGGGCGACGGGCAAGGCGAGGCAGGGGAGGCACCAAAATATCGAGGATGGCATAGATGGAAAACTGATACCCGCGGTGTCTTTTCTGGGGCAGGATCCAAGTACTCTGAGGCAGTCGTTAGAAAATCAAATTAGTTGAATACGCAGCGCTCGACTCGTGGAGCAGACGTGATGTTTCCAGGGGATGCGGACAAGTAGCTGTTTACGGATGAAGCACTGACTGGCATGTAAAAGGCAATCATTATCCATCTTTTATATGCTATATACAAAATGATGACCCGCCCACGTCAAGGAGTACGCACTCTGTCTCCTTGTCGCAAAGTATATGTTTCGGCGGCCCGTTTTTAGCAAAATACCCCTCCCCTGCTATTGTCATGGTATATAATATAATGATGAATAGAGATACAATGTAATAATAATAGTAAGTAAGCAAAGAAGCCAACGCCGCCGATTAGGACAAGAACAGATACAGCATGCAGCCCCAGCCCGAGCAGCGGATAGGAAGGAATCATATCGTATATATCATACATCATACTCGGGGCCTCGGCGATGGCGGAAACACCGAGACCTCGTGGATGGCACTGTCTCGAGGGGCCGTCGTCTGTATGGAGCCCAGTCTTGGCGTCATCATGTCTTCGGGTGACGGGGCCTCGACGACGAGATCCGAGCCCGGGAGCTCGGCCGGCAGGCCGGTGGGAGGCGAGTGCACGAACCTGCCGTCTTCAAGTTCTGACGGGGGCGACATGGTGGCGTCGGCGTTGCTGTAGGCGCCGTAGGGGGTGTCGGGATACAGCGGGCTTTGGTGCGGTGCGGCGGCGGCGGCGTCGCCTTGGCCGGGGCCGAAGAAGAATGGGTCTTTGCCTGGCACCTGAGCCTGCGCGGCTGCTGCGCGCTTCTTCTTTCGGCGGTAGAGGAAGACGGCCAGCGCGGCGAGTCCGAGGAGAGCGGCAGCGCCGCCGAGGCCGCCTCCAAGCGCAGGTCCGAGGTTGCTGCTGCTGCTGGTGGTGGATCCCGAGCCGTTGTCGTCGTCTTGGGGCGGCGGGGTCGTCGTCGTGCTGGTGGGCGTAGGAGAGGAGGAGGAGGAGGAGGAGGAGGAGGAGGCTATTTATATGCGTATAACATATATATATAATATATATATGATATGATCAATCATGGTGTCCATCTTCATCATCATCATCGCCATCATCATCGTCATCCATATGGCCAAGTCGGCTCCACTCTGGTTCAAGGACGGCGGCTTACCTTGGGTCGTGGCGAGCTGCCTGTAAACGGTGTGCGCAACCCAGGCGGCTCGGCAGTTGAAGTTTGTCACGGAGGGCGCTCCAAAGGGCGATGTCTGGAAGATGGTCATGATTGCGCAGTCGAAGCCGTCTTCGCTGTGGCAGTGGTTAATGAGTGGTCAAAGAGGGCAAGAGAGGAGAGGAGAAGAGAAGATAGAGAAAAGCAAAGCATGGCTCAAACTCGACTCGACTCACCAAGTGTCGGTAGTGCCATCATCATAAGAGATTTGCGAGTTGAAGCAGGCCGTGGGGATGTAGCAGCTCTCGAGAGCACTGGCATCATCACACTCGCCCGCGTAATTGCCTTTTGTAGCCCACACTAAGCCCTGAGTCACGGTGAGTCTCTCGGCTGCAGGGAACAAAAAAAGAAGGGGAAAAGAGGCGGGGGGAGAGGAAACATGTTGTTAGCCAGGCGCGCCTCGGAAGCTGGTGATGAAAGGGGGGAGAAAGATAGAGAAAAGGGAATATATATTTTTATTTTTTAAAAAACGTACTCGAGTCGGGCGCGATGTAGTAGCCCATGAACCGCGGGTCCTCTCCGTCGCTGGCGATCGTCGGCTGTGCCATTGTCTCGGACGTCATGGTATGGATCTATCTGTCACTGTTGGTATTGGCTCGGATGTCGTGATGGTGGCTGCCGGACTATGGCGCCGGTATGGTATCTGGATTCACACACACGGTTGGCTTACTCTTGGTAGGTAAAATTGGGCGAAGCCAGGTCGTCAGGGGGCGGGAAGGCTACGTGTATGGATGGTCTCTCTCTCTCACTCTCTCGTCGCTAGCGCTCCTTTCTTTTCCCTTTCTCTCGACGGATGCAAGTGCTCTGCGGTTGATGTGGCATGGGTAGCAGGACGACGGAGTAGGCGTAGTAATAAACGGGTCAAGAGACAGAAAAAACCAGAACCAAGGGCATGTTATCGATGTAGGAAGAGAGTGGCGGGATTGAAGGTGGCAAGCAGGATGTGCAGAGGGGCCAGGAAAGGAGCCAGGAAAGGGCCCACTCGGATCCCCACGGCTGCGATCCCTCTTGGCAGATTCGATTCCAGAAGGCAGATGGACGCGCCTTTATGGGGACGGCAGAGCAGAAAGGATGGCGTAAGCTCTCGCGCCGAGTGTGGAGAGTGTGAGGAGAGTCGGGAGGATCGGGGTTTTTTTTATTTCCCATTTCCCCCTCTCGTCTTCTTTTTTCTCTCTTCTTTTCTCTCTTCTTTTCCCTCTTCTGCCTCTTCTTTTCCTCTTCCACCTCTTCCACCTCTTCTTTACTCCTATTTCTTCTTTACAGATAGAGCCTGTGCTTGACCTGTTCGAGACGCGCAAAACCAGAGCGTGGCCTTGATCAAACACGTCTGGAAAGAGATTGCGAGTCTTTATTCGCTACACACACTTGACTACATCTGTACGCAGCCGGCGTTTACGTTGGATGCCGAGAATCCGGTATCGAACGAGCGGTGGATATTTCATTTCTTTTTCTCTTTCTCTCTCTCTCTCTCTCTCCCTCTCTCTCCCTCTCTCTGGCCTATCAGATGACAAGGCATAAATGTCGGCGCGCAGGTATCACACTAGCACATGGCACACTCGAGGCGTTTATCGTTTATCCTCTTTCGGATCCTCTCCCAGTCGTTTTGGGGCCAGAAATAGAACAAGTGGGCCTCAATCGGTCGTCGACTCTGGCCAGGACCCAATCAATCCCCTGTTCCTTTTTACGGCCATGGATCTTCGATGCATGATTTGAAATCGGCCCGGGTTAAACCATTCGGGATAACTCCCAAGGAAAGTACTCGAGCATAATAATACTGAAGCAATTCATGGGCGTCTGCAAAGTCCTATGCGGGCACGTGACCACCATCGACTATGTCCTTTGGTTTTGGTCTCCCCGATCTATTGTTGCCTCTCCATCTATGTACATGTCGGATGCGATGATATCATACAGACAGGACATAAAAAAAAAATATCACTGCCGCCGCAGCGCCAGATCCCGCACCTTGTCCCAGTTGATGGCCCTCCACCACCGCTGCACGTACTCCTTCTTGCCTCCGACGGGGCCGGTCCCGATGCCGTAGTCGGTCAGCCAGACGTGCTCCCACGTGTTGAGACAGAGCAGCGGCACCACCTTGGCGCCTCCCGGGGCTATCAGCTCCGCGTCGGCGTCGCCGCCGTTTCGCCTGGCCGCAATGTCCTCGGCGCCGGTCACGGACCCGTACGGCCTCTGGTAGCCCCCCATCGGGGTGCCGTCCATGGGGCCCCTGCGCCAGGCGCTGTCGTCCGACGTGTTCATGTCGACGGCCTGGCGGCGCCAGTGGGCCTCGGCGTACGGCGAGCCGGCAAGGTACGTCGGCACCAGGCGCAGGTGCATGCGGATCTCGGCCTGCGAGCTGCTGTCCATGAGCCGCCGGTCGATGACGCGGACCAGCCACACGAACCCGGGGCCGAACATGGTCAGGCCCATGACGAGCATCTCGCGTCGCAGCCCGTCGATGCTGCCAAACGAGTACTCGATTTCCCTGAGGAACGCCGTGTTGACCGCCGGCTGCGGCTGGTCGGTGCGCCACGACAGCCCGCTGAAGAAGAAGTGGTTGTTGTGCATCATGGACGCGTGGTTGAAGATGTGCGCCTGGCTGGGCTCGCGCGCCGTCTTGATCAGGATCGTTTTCGCATCGTCCCCTTCCATTGGCGTGCCTGTTTTTTTTTTCGTGTTTTTTTTTACCCGCCACGCACTTGTCAGCAGCCCATACATGCAGTAGACCGACGAGATATCGTGGTGCTCTTGCTGGGAGTGAGGCCACACGCACCGGCCACCATGTCGGAGAGCCTACGGCATAGTAATGTGTGGTAGTCTGTCCATGCGACTTTGAAGCCTTCCTTGGTGAGAAGGTTTGGGACGTGCGAATCGGGGAAGCCCAGCTCGGGGACTTTGAAGGTGAGGTTGTCGGCATCGGTGTGGGCGTGCCGTGCCAGGCGGAAGGACGGGTGGAAGGACGGGTGGAAAGACGAGGGGATAGACGAGGATAAAGACGAGGATAAGGACGATGATGGTGGTGGTGATGCGCCTGGTGCCCGCGCGCGGGGGAGCCACTGTATTCTCGGCCGTATCATGATATGGACGGGCCTGGAGCTATCGGTCCTTGGCTCTTGTATGGCTGGCTTTCGGCTTGCTCGTCTCGTTCTCGTCGCCTTGACTGAGTTGATTTGTGGTGATGGTGATGGTGAACTTTTTTTTCGTGTGCGATTAGGTAAGCATGGTCATCCCCTAATTTCTTGCTTGGCGCCCCTACCAAGGCGTAACAGGTTCGACGACAACGACGACCGTCATCGTCACCGTCACCATCACCAACCAGCATTTTGGTGTCGCGTGGCCGCATCCTATCTACCTACATACAACGTCCTTTATCTATATCTTCTCCATCCTCCCCCCCTCATCATGTTGTAGAAACGCGCGACCCGACCCCTTTGGCTCTTCCTATCAGCATCGACTTATCCAAGACACCTGAATCCTCAGAGTCCTCTCCTCCCCTCTCCTCCCCTCCCCTCCCCTCTCCTCCCCTCTCCTCCCCTCTCTCTCTCTCTCTCCCTCTCCTCCCC
>JAOYNU010113212.1:0-33258 GCA_026745395.1 Tympanopsis confertula | reverse complement strand
CGACTTTGTTGCGAGCTCCGGCTTCGCGCGCATGACGCCAGTGCAAGCTGCCGTCCTCGCAAACTTCCTGGGCAAGAGCCACAAGGATGTTGTCGTCGAGGTCCGTCCTCGACACGATAACCACGTCTTGCCCCCAGATTTCTAACTGACTAACTAACCAGGCCGTCACCGGGAGCGGAAAGACGCTCTCATTCCTTATCCCCATTGTCCAGCGCCTCGTCGAGCCCGAGTCTCAGTCCCGCCCCCGCCACCACATCGGCGCCGTCATCATCTCGCCGACCCGCGAGCTCGCCTCGCAGATCCACTCGGTCCTCGTGTCCCTGCTCGCCTTCCATGCAGCCTCGGCCGAGATCCTCCCCTACCTCAGGGAGGAGGAGGACCGCCGTCCAGACAGCTCCGAGCCCGTCGTGGTCCCGCAGCTTGTCGTCGGCGGAACCACCACCCCGGCCGAGGACCTGGCTCGTTTCATGCGCCACAGCCCCAACATAATCATTGCAACCCCCGGCCGCCTCGTCGAGCTGCTGGCCTCTCCCCATGTCCGCTGCACGCAGTCGTATTTCGAGGTCCTCGTCCTGGACGAGGCGGATCGGCTGCTGGATCTGGGCTTCAAGCAGGATCTGCAGAGAATCCTGGGGCGGCTGCCGAAGCAGCGGCGCACCGGGCTCTTTAGCGCATCCGTCAGCGAAGCGGTCGGGGAGCTGATCCGAGTCGGGCTGCGGAACCCCATCAGGGTGGCGGTCAGGGTCAAGAGCGTCACCGACGGCGGCGTCGTCGAGGACAGAAAGACGCCGGCGAGCCTGCAAATGTCGTACGTGGTCGCAAAGCCCAGCCAGAAGCTGCCGGCGCTTGCCAAGCTGCTGTCTGGTCTTGGGAGCCAGCAGCAGCAGCAGCAGCCGCGGCCCCAAAAGGTGATTGTGTTCTTCTCGTCGTGCGCCGCCGTCGACTATTTCGCCAACGTCCTGCCGGAACTGTTATCGGCCACTGGCTTCTCCGTCCTGTCGCTGCACGGGAAGCACGTGCCTCGGGTCAGGGACAAGAACTTTGCCCGGTTCTCCGCATCGGTGACCCCCACCGTCCTGCTCACGACCGACCTTGCCTCGAGAGGCTTGGACATTCCGCAGGTGGATCTGGTGGTCCAGGTCGACGCGCCGTCGGACCCAAAGGTGTTTATCCACCGAAACGGCAGGGCAGGGCGCGCGGGGCGCCGAGGCCTGGCCGTTGTCATGCTGCACCCGGGCTTGGAGGAGGATTACGTCCCGTTTATGGAGGTGCGCAAGACGCCAATATTCCCGCTGCTGGTGCCCGAGACGGGCGTGTCGGAGGAGGAGGCGGCATCCTTTGCGGAAAAGATGCGGGCGCTCGTCAAGGCGGATCGTGCTCTGCACGACAGGGCGCAGAGAGGCTTCGTCAGCTGGGTCCGCAGCTACATGGCCCACCAGGCCACGTCGATATTCCGCGTCAAGGACCTCGACTGGGCCGACCTCGGGAACGCCTGGGGGCTTCTCCGGATGCCCAAAATGCCCGAGACCAAGGCCTGGCCCGGCGACAAGACGCTGGGTGTGGCCATGGACTGGGCCGCATATCGATACAAGGACAAGGCGCGCGAAAAGGCACGCGTGGCAGCAGCACTCGAGGCGGACGCCACGGGGGAAGCCAGGGACGCGCTTGCGCAGAGGAGGATCAAGAAGAGGAAGCAGAACGAGGCGTGGAGCGGCAAGGCCGAGAGGCAGGACCTGAGGGTGCAGAGGCGCGACAAGAGGCTCAAGAGGTCCGAGGCCATCAAGACGTCCAAGATGACGGACGAGGAGAAGGTTGACAAGATGGAACTCGACGAGATGCTGGCCGAGCTCAGGCGGAGGAACCAGGCCCCTCCAAGGGCCGCCGAGTTCGAGGGCTTTGACGATTGATCCCAGGATCTCTACAGCTGGAACAAGAAAAGGCGAACAAGGGCGGATCTCTTGATAATACGGGAACATGCTGGGGGACAAACTAAACTAAACCAAACTAAACCAGACGAGACGAGACGAAACGAAACCGCCCCACATGTGCTGGGCCGTCGTTTTCATGCCGTTTTGCACAAATCCAGCTTCCCCTGAACGGTCTGCGCCTCGGCGTAGGGACCGATGTCGAAGGCGCCCGACTCGATTCTCAAGCACCGCTCGCACTCGGCCGCATCCGTACGATACGGCGAGTCCGCCTGGCAGCACAGCTCCTTGAACGGGTCGAGCTCGACGTGCACGGCGATGCTGTCGTACTGGAGCGTGACGGGGAGGCAGCTCTCGTAGCAGGCCTGGCGGATGCGCTCAAACTCGGGGCCGGGCATCGGGATGATGGCGGCTGCGTGGGCGGTGCTGGCCATGGCCGAGAGCAAGAGCACGGCGGCCAGGTAAGGCGTCATCATGGTGATCCGAGTGTCTGTGGGTGGGTGAGAGTGAGCGGGTTGATTCTGGTGGTGTTTGACGACTGACTGTTTTTTTCTTTCCTTTGGTGATAGCAGTGGGAATCTGACGAGGATGAAAGAGGAAGATCAAATGTCTTGACTGGCGGACTTGACTCGTGTTGAGCATAAATAGCACAGCTTCGGCTGGTGATGCGGCGTGAAACCTACGCCTGGGCTTGACTTGATATAAAGTCGAGAATCTTATTATGATGAATCTTGAAGAACCGTATAGCCGATAAAGTTGAAGGAAGTGGTCACATCTTTTGGTAGGAAGTTCCTTTTGAGTTTTGAGGCGTCAGGGAGACCTTTTCCTTGCTTCCTTTTCTTCCATTCTTCCTTTCCCACCTTTCCTACCTCTGTACCTTTCGTTGTTTGAACCTTGTCAAACCAGCCCCCAGCCGCAAAGGTTACATGACGTATCTGTTCACACAAGTTGCTCGGCTGACGCCCTGCCCAGGCGGCCGTCTACTTGTCACATAGATACCCAGATTACCTACCGTTGCGTATCGCTGCGACAAGGTATCTCTGCGACAAGTCAGTACGGCCAGTACTGAGTACTACAAGTCGGCCAAGTCGGCCAAGTCATCTTGTCCGCCCGTCCCGTCTTATCACAACCGAGACAAGACACCACATATACCACCACCACACCGCCAAGCAGATGGTTCCCCCTGGGCTGGCTTGGTTATTGATAGTGGCATCAAAAGTAGGCCAATGTAGGCCAATCAGATGGCAAGATGGGTGGTTCGTCAGGAAGAAGCAATATTAAATATATATCTGAGATTCAAGGACAGAGGGTATCACGTCTTGCTGTGCTAGTTGTCGTGGCCTAGGTCGGATGGGTGCAAATCTATCCGGCTGAACAAATCTTTTAAAGATATAATATATATATGTATGTATGTATGTATCATCACTGATTTACCGGGCTGGATAATGCCCAATACGGCTCGCCAGATTTTGCCTCGTCCAACCCTTCTACATCTGTCTTTCCTCCGTTTCCATTTCGACGCTCATCTCGAGCAGGCCATCGTTTCACGTGCCAGGGACTGACTGACGTATATTGATAAATGCCACTTGTTTTTTTATTGATAAGTGAATATTTGATAATTCAATTATACGGATATCTCATTTCCCTACTGTATGCTATTACCTAGGTCTATGTGCTCGCTGTATCAAAGAGATGCTAAATCCATCAACTCATCCCAGCTCGTGTCTGTTCTTGTCAAATACTCCATCCCATGCATATACCTCCTCGTCAACCCAGTCTGAATACCACAACGTCTGTCGCTTGCCAAATGTATAGAACCATGTAATGTAGAACCATATCTCATCCTTCTCACTTCGCCTTGCCCCTCGCCTCCCATTCTTATGTGTACAAAATGAATATTGCAGAGACATGGTTGGGGCGAGCCGTCTGCATCTGTGCTTTCCAACTGCGTGCCACAAGACACAAGGTTGGATAAGGAGAAAAAAATGATATCCAGAATAAAGGGCGCATTATTGAAATGTAGATAAAGATAAGAAAACGCCCGTTGAATGCCCGTCTCTGGCGCGCCTCCAATCTTGCTGTATCGGGTATCTTGGTGATGAAATTTCAGCATGCCCATGCCAGAGTCCTCGCCTGGAGTCCCTGGACTGGACCATGTGTGCAGGTGTCGTGAAATGAGACTGTTCCAATACATAGGCGAGAAAAGAAGAAAAAAAAAGATTTGCGACATGTATCGAAAGAAAAACAAAAACAATCGACCAGACAGGTCGCCTGAATCAGTCGAGCCTCGCGGCGTGCATGCGGATCTCGTCGTCGCTGAGGGCGCCCATCCACAGGCACCTTTCCGTGATGCCCTCAATGGGCTGGAACTCGTACAGCATGCTGGCTTCGACAAGCCTCAGCACCGTCTTGACAATGCCCGCAGCCGTTCTGCACCGCTCAAAGTTGACCAGCGGCGCCGCGTTGGGCGCGCTCGCAATCTCGGACGACCGCTGCGCATTGAATACGAGATCGTGTGTGTAGATGCCCACAAACGGGATGCAGCCCGTGTCGGTGCCGACCTCCATCTCCGCCCGGAGTGCGTAAAAGTTGCGCGTCGGCGACACAAGCTGCTCGAGCTCGCCAAGAACGGCCGTGTCGCCGGGCGCGACGAGAGCCCAGGTGCGCGACAGGCCCGACACCTCCTTGCTCGAGAGCGCAATCGTGATCTGCGAGAGCGTGGCAAAGTTGCGGTAGCGCCGGCAGTGTGATGCAATGTGTATGTACTTTGTGATGCAGCGCGCCCGCTCCTCAATGTCCTGCGTGAGCACAATCTCCGAGACTGCCCACTTGACCATGATGTTGAACCGCGCAATCACCACCTCGACCCCGTGCGCCTCCGAGTTGCGCAGAAAGTCGACCCAGGACCGGCTGTCGCCACAGGTCGACTTCTTCCACGCCATGTCGATGAGCTCCTTCCAGTCCAGCTCCTCGAGCGCGTCCTTCTCGATCAGCGTGAACTGCTGCGCCAGCACGTCCGACTCGAACGCGAGGATAAAAGGGAGATGGGCCGCGTACTTGTCGTGTATTGACTGCGTGATTGTCTTTTGGGATCGCTGCCCGCTGAGCGTTGCTTTGCGGGACCTGGCCGCGGGGGGGGGCCTCGGCGTCGTGTCTGCTGCTGCTGCGTTGTTGTTGTTGTTGTTGTTGGTCTGTGTCGTTGCGAGAGGAGTCGTCGGAGGCGACGAGGTGCCATCCCAGGCCTCGTGGCTCTGAGACTGGGGCACCGAAATCTTTATCTTTGTCCTGTCGTGCGGCATATACAGGGCCTGCTGCTGCCCATGTGCCAATGTAAATGTTGGCGGCGACGGCAGGTAGTCGTCTCGGACCACCCTGGCAGGCTCTCCGAGGGGACCAGGTGGTGGTCTGGCACCAACTCTCATCATCATCATCGGCAAGCCATCCTCGCCGACGTCAGCATGGTCGGACTCTGCGGCCTCGGCCGACATCTCGGACGAGAGATCTGAATCCCCAGCATCGCTGCTCTCGTCCTTGGTCTCGTCCTTCTCGTCCTTCTCGTCCTTATTCTCGTCCTTGTTCTCGTCCTTACTCTCGTCCTCCAGAAACGAGCCGTTGCTGTCGATGAAGCTGAACGAGGCCTGTTCCGAAGCCGCCTTGTCAGTGCTGGGCGGTGTTGTTTCGTCGTCTGCATCCCTCAGGACCGAGCTTGTCCAGTCATCTTTCTGGACTGCTTTGGGCCGGCCCTCGTGATTGTCATTGCTGTTGCCGGCGACTGCCGGGATTATTTGTACCGATGGAGACGAATGCGAGGATCGCGTTTCGTTGGCCGGGTGTTGCTGCGGCATATCGAGGAAGCTGTAGTCCGGCCCGGACGAGAAGCTGTCGTCGCCGCCTCTCTCGTCCGAGTCGGTCAAGTTTGGGGCAAGGATCGTATCGTTTGCAACGTGGAGATGGCGATGGTGCCACTTTTCCTTCTTTCCGATATCAGGCATCAAGTCCGCGTCGGGGGGCTGGTGGTCACCATCACCGTCGCCGGCACCGTGACTTTCCGCCAGAGGGGAGGAGGGTGCACGCTTCCGGGGCTCCATAGAGAGCCTGTGCATCTTCTTTTCAAACCTGCCCTCCAGCTTGAGCAGCGCCGACTCGGGACTCCCGTCATCGTCGTCCGGGATCAGCGCAAGCTTCTGGGCCTCTATCTCAAAAGACGGACGCATCAGAGGCAGTGACGAGTGTGTGCTGAATAGGGAGATATCGCGCTTGGCCGGCTCGGCCATGGCGCCGATCGAGAACTGTCCGTCCCGCCGCCGGCTGCGCGAGTGCGTGCTTCCAGCGTCGACAAAGTCGCTGAAATCGTCCCGGGCTGGGCTGTAAAGGTACGAGCCTTCAAAGGACTCAGAGTACGTCGTCAGAGAGGCGAGAGATCGTGACCTTCCCAGTGCCGGGTTGAGATCGCCAACATTCTGAGCCGCGCGGAGATCGCCGCCGGGCCGGCGTCGTAGCGTACGGAGAGGCTGGGCTCCGTCCACGCCAGGCTCCTGGTCTGCGTCCGAGGCCTCGGATAGCGTCGATGCGTACTCGCTGAGCCGGGACGCTGATCGGGGTTCCATACCGCTGTGGAACGACGCGCATCGTCTGCGCACGATGGAGCTGAGAGACTGGCGAGTGATGCTCGAAGGAAGCCGTCGGTGGGCCCGCAGGGCGACGGGATTCGGGGAAGACCGGCCATTCGGAGCCCAGCTTGGGGCCCAGCTGGGAGCAATGCTCGGGGAATAGTTTGACAGCCGGGATTCCTGAAAAGGCCTCTGCGGAGGAGGGATGGATCTTGAGGAGGAGGAGGAGGAGGAGTCCTGAGAAGGTCTGGGCAAAGCAGCAGATCCAGACGGGGGGGCGACGGACAGGCGGTGCGAGTCTTGGGAGGGTCTGGGAACGACAGCCGCGGACGGCTGGGTTTCCTGAAACGGAAAAGGAAAAGGAAAAGGCCTCGGAACTGGCATTGGCTCCATGTTTGTTGAGTTTGTTGATATCTTCTGGGCCTTTTCGGTGTCGGCAGGAGGCATACCCTGTTCGTCAGACGCCGGCGTCGCATCGTGCTGGTCCGAGATGGATGGATGCATCACATGCTGATTGATGAGATACGACGACCTCCTTGGCGTGCCGACAAGATGATCGGGCGGCGTCGTGGGCGGAGTCGGGCCCGCACCGTTGACCAGGAAGGAGTCCGAGACACCCTCGCTGGGGCTGACGGCCGGCAGCGCACCGCTCATGACGGGGATATCGTTCTGCATCGTGCCATCAATGATAAGGATTGACTTGCTCCCCGCCGTCAGGCCGGCAACGCTCGTGGGTCTGGTCATGGTCTTGGTCAAGTCCGCGTCGAGTAGCAGGTCTGCCCCTGCCCCTGCCTCTGCCGCCTGCTCCTCGCGGACCGCCTTCTTGAAGTGTTCGGCCACGTCGGCACCGAGAAGGTCTATCCTGACCAGAGGCTTGCCTTCCTGGTGGTGTGCCGGGGCCTGGGGCACAATCGGCGTTCCCGGGAGTCGGTTGGTCGTGGCGCCTTTGGGCCCCAGCGGCGAAATGTCGATGAACGTAGTCTGGGTCGGCGACAGGCCCGGCGCCTTGTTGAGGGCGC
This sequence comes from Tympanopsis confertula, assembly GCA_026745395.1. Taxonomy (NCBI): domain Eukaryota; kingdom Fungi; phylum Ascomycota; class Sordariomycetes; order Coronophorales; family Scortechiniaceae; genus Tympanopsis; species Tympanopsis confertula. Next base: position 25,704 of record JAOYNU010113212.1, on the reverse strand, counting down.
GACGGACGCTCCCAATCAGTCTCTTCATCCCAGGACCCGACATGGCTGACGCGGCGAACCGATCAGGCTGCGCATCGAGCCTCTGGGACTCGTCTGCCAGCCCCCCCCCAGCAGGGAGCACGACATCAACAAAGGCCTGGCTCGGCGGCATGAGATTGCCCCTGACGAGGCTGCCGGCATAAGGCATCGGGAAGATGGGCTCGTCCCCAAAACTGCCACCGCCAAAGGTCTGTCGTTCGGGGCCGTGGCCGCGCAGCGAGTCCGTCAGGCTGCCGTTGCGCTTATGGCTGATGCTCTGACTCGGACGCACCCGCTTGCCATGAAGAGACCGAGGCGTTGTCGCTATCGTCGCCTGCGTGTACAGAGAGCTCACGGTGACGGGGTGTGCTGCGAGAGGATAGGTGCTGGCCTGATGCAAGTTTCGCAGGGCCTTGCCCGTGAATGAGCAGGAAAGAGCATCGACACTCGCCATACTAGTCGGTGAAGATGCTTGTTGCCTCATCTCATTTGGGCCCATGGCTGCATCCGGGGGCGTGGCCGGCCGTGGCTCCATGATTATAGTGTCATCGACGCCGACGCCGCCAGCGCCGCCAGCGCCAGCCGCCCTGGAGACTTCGTTGTCGTCGTCGTCGTCGTCGTTATCGTTGTCGTCGTCCTTAATTTGGGGTGGGCTCTCGTCCCCGTCCTGACGATCCGAGAACTCGGCGGCGTCGCAATGGCCGACGATGCCTCCGGGTGCCAGAGGGGCAATCACATCGTCGCAGTCGTCGAATTCGGGGTCGTCCCAGAATTGCGCGCACACGCGGCGCCAGCACTTTTTGAGCTCGGCCAGGATTTTGACCTGGACCTTGCGCACGCGCACATCATGGGACATCTCTTGCACAAGCTGGTTGACGAGGTCGCAGAACGAGAGGCGCAACGCGTGGTCATGGAGAAAATCTTGGGTGAAGTAGTTGAGAATCCAGTGCCGGACAGCGACAAAGGTGCGGACCCTGCAAACCGTGCCCAGCTCGTCGTCGTTGCGCCGCATGCCCCATCTCCAGCGCGCCATGAGCATCTGCAAAAGGTCGCCCGACTCGAGGAAGCTGCGATAGGTGAGAAAGAAGTCGGACAGGAGCTCGTAGTCGAGGACGTTCGGTGATGTGATTTCGGCAACGAGACGGGCTGGCGTCGCCGCCGTGATGGCACCTGTGGTGGGCGAGTAGCGCACGACGGACCGGTCGTCACATTCTGGTTTCAGAGTGAGGGCGTCGAACATGCCAGGCTCAATGATCAGACGAGCCGGCCCGGCATACGTGGCAATTGTGGCCTTGGGTGGGACCAAAGTGGGCGGCTGGAGACTTTGCCTCCCGAATCCCGGAAACGAAAGCGGTGGGATGAAGCAGCTCGATGAGCGTGCAGATGAAGCCACCGACGCAGTCAAAGCAGGGCTGGTCGGGCCTCTTGGGGAGAAAAGTGGAGATGGAGGTTTGGTATTCATCACGGAGCCGCTGCGACTGCGAGATGTGGCATCGGCTTCTTCGGTCGGCGCATATGAGGAAGAGCCCCCCTGTATTGCGGCCGTCCCTCGTGCCGAGAACCTGGGAGACCCGATTTTCCATGACGGGATGCTTATGTCGAGCTGGGGGGATTGCGAGCTGACTTCCGAGATATCCTCCATCGTCTTGGCCTTTTGCTCGTATTCGGGCTTGGAGATGACAATCTTGAACCCACCCGGCTCGGGCTCGTGGATGCTCGAATCCGAGAGCGCGCGGCGCCGCTGGCCGGGAAAGCTTGGCTTCCTGGTAACCGGAGTCCAGACATTTCCAGCGAGCTCAGGGGCGGCCGGTTGCTGGGACGACGACGCTTGCCCGCGCACCATGGCGTCCAGACCGGCCGCTTCTGGTGGTGGCGCGGGAAAGACAAAGTGCGGTTGAGGGTATCGTGAGTGGACTGGCCGTATCATCGGTCTATCAAGAAGACGTCAGCTGGTCGGATCAGATCAAAAGCTGGTGGTGAGGGGGGTGCGCACCTGAGATAGATGCGGCCGTTGGCCCCCACCGTCGCCACGGTAAATTGCCGACCCTCTCTGCTGGCCGAGCCGCCATCCGGTGCGATATCCCATCTATCGGTCCCCTGGTCTCTCCGCGGGCGCCCCGTCGGGCTCACGGCCGAGTCGTCCTGCGACTTTTTCTCCGACACGGGCACGAGCGACTTTGGCGTGCTCGTTCCCAGGCGCAGCTTGCTCACGAATTTGGCCGCGTCCTTCTTTCTGCCCTTGAGCCCTCCTGGCGCGTCGGGGTCTCTTGCCAGTCCTCTCCACGCCTTGAGGCCCAGGTCCTTTGGGGTTGCGTCGGCTTTTCGCGACGCAGCCGTTGCAGGAGGGGTGGTCTCGACAGTCGCGGTCGGGTTCCTGCTCGCAAGGTCGAGTTTGGGCCAGCGTCCGCTTGAGTTTGATGCAGGGGTCGAGGGCGGCGACGATAGTTGTGTTTGCTGCTGTGATGGTGGTGGAGGAGGTGGAGGAAGTGTTGGTGGAGGTGGAGGAAGTGTTGGTGGAGGTGGAGGAGGTGTTTGGTGGTGATGGTCCTCCTTTGGAAAAGGGTCGTTGTCCATGGCCCTCCTCTCCGCCTCTCCTCTCTCTCTCTTGTCACAGTGCAGAAGTACCCTGCTACAGCATATATGGAGATGGACTGGACTGCATTGAGCCTTGTGTATCTCTGCCTGACCTGACAAGTTTTGGATTAGCTGTGGACCAAACAAGAAAGAAAAGAACGAGAACGCCGGTGACGGGACGTGCAGTCGATTCTCGTGTCGATCAAATGTTTGCCGCAAACCACGAGCCTGCCGAGATCAGGAGAAGGAGAGGAGAGATAAGGTGGATGATGGGATCAACGATGTCAAATGGGTTTCCCCAGTGAGAGCGACAACCCCGGAAATTCAGGTACCAGGCATCCCTGTCGCCTGCACAAAACAACAAGTACTTACATAGACTATCCATCTCACCCACAAGAGCAAGCAAGGAAAGCAAAGCAAAGCAAAGCAAAGCAAGCTCAAAGCTCAAAGCGTTGTCTTCTGGCCTCTCTTTGGAGGAAATGCCAGTTCGAACAATTGGGGCAGCTACGACATTGACCTACCAACGTATTATTGCCTGCCTGTAAATAGTAATATATCATCTTATATATTACATACCTATTGACCTGGGTGGGTACGTATAGGTAGGGGACAGAAACCGCAATGTAAATTTAAGCGCCGCTTTTGGTCTTGTTTATCGAAGTTGCCAGTGACGACATGATTTCTCCATCAGGTGGAATAACAAATAATGACAGCGCTATGCCCATCATCCATCCATTCATGTAGATACCCTCGTAGACTACTGGACGATAAAAAAAAAGTTCCGCCCACGCCTACCCATGTCATGCCCGAGGTCAGTGCATCGTGCATCTCCTGCAGGATAGATGATCACGCCCATCACCAGCATAGCTGAATGCGACCGGCCCACATGCTGAACCGGTTCATGAACAGGAGCTGACAGGACGTTGATTCGAGCAGCATATCGGCAGCATATCATCCAACGGACGAATGAAATCTGGCCACCATGTGCAACGCTCTGCATCTGCATAAGTGATAGATAGTCTATCTGTCCCCGTGACAAGCACCTCTTGCAAGTTCAGCATTATATCCCACTCGGTCAAAACCCAAAACGTCCGTGTCAAGAATTCATTTGTTTTACTATCCCGACACTATATACCATACCGGCTCATCAGTACAGCGAGTGGGGCCACGCTCAAGTCCACCCCTTTGGGTCCACAGGGCATTCCCTTCCCCAGACCTGCAGGTCTGTTAAAAGTATCTTTCCCTCGTCAGTGCACCCAAGTTGACTCACGGTACCAACTCAAACCGGATGATGCCATCGAGTTCCGCCTTATAATTGATTTTGTATACCATACAACTCCATCCAAGGGTCCAGACGGTGTCAAGAGGGGGTTTCACCACTGGGTTTCCTTGGACGGCTCAGCACCCCATTCGCCCGAGGGCTGAGCAGCAGAGTTGGCCCAGTCCTCCCCAGCAGCACCGTCCCAGCCGCCAGGAGCAGGAGCCGGGGCACCGAAGCCAGCGGCCTGGCCTTCCCAGTCGGCGGCCGTGCCGAAAGCACCGGCCTCGATGGCGGCCGCGCCGTCCTCGTCCACGCCGGGGAGCTTCTCCTCCTCAATCTTGTCTTCGGCCTCGGCCTCGGGATCGCGGTCTGAAACACATTGTTAGATACAGCAACAACCGCAGATTTTTTAAACATGAGATCACGCATACAAAAGTACAGATCGACCATGACGTCCCAAGGCGTGTCCCGGGAGAAGATGGTGCCGCGAAGCCTCAGGACCTCGCGAGCAAGCATCCACCAGACAGCGCCGATGGCGTGGCGGCCCTTGTTGTTGGTGGGGATGGCAACGTCAACGAACTCGGTGGGGGAGTCCGTGTCACAGAGGGCAATGACGGGAATGTTGACGTAGCTGGCCTCCTTGATGGCCTGGGCATCGGTGCGCGGGTCCGTGACAATGATGAGACGCGGCTCGCGGAATGACTTTGTGATGTAGTTGGTGAAGTTACCAGGGGTGAAACGACCAGCAATGGCGACGGCACCGGTGTGCGCGGCGAACTTGAGGACCGCACGCTGGCCGTAGGGACGGGCAGAAATTACGCAGACATCAGCCGGGTTGTCAATGGCCGCGATGATGCGTGCAGCCAGAACAATCTTCTCCCAAGTCTTGCCGACGTTCACAATGTTGACACTTTTCGCAGTGGGGGGTTATTATCAGAGTTTTTTTTTCATCGAGGGGACGACGCATACCCATCAGCCTGCAGGACAAAATTCTTAGTAGCTACTCAAAGAAACGTGCGCAGGAGAGAAGGCAAAATAAACAAGTTGTTAATAATAATCGGCGTATATGATCTTACATACCCTGGTTTTCCAGAGGTACGGCTCCATGTGAACCTGAAGGTTTTTGGAGCCGAGGTGGCATCCGGCCGCGATGAGCATCTCGATGTCGGCCGAGGTTGCATTGAAGCAAGCGGGGAGATTTGCAGGCGTCATCTTGTCGTTGCGCGAAAAGCGAATAGGGTAGGCGAGAAAAGAGGGATGGGATGATTCTTTTCCTCGAGGACGCCTGCGGGAGAAGAAAAAATATGTGAGGTCGCGAGCGATTTTGTGGTGTCGTAAAAGTTTCGACTTATTCAATTATGGTGGTGGGGGCAGATTAGGGCTGGAATCACGTCACGTGATTCAAGGCTGAACTTCATCAGCATCAATGAACTCAGTTATCTTTGACCATGACAGATGGAGGATTAAAGTGTCGAACTTGTTGTGTCAATTGTCATTTACTCATTATTGCTTCACATATCATCTTCCAAGTGTGAAATGGGCGTTGGATACCCACTGGTGGGATATGTGGCTATAGCCTCTACACGCGATGAACACGACCTGTTTGGATCGAGGTTGTTCAGGTTGAAACTGAGTGATCACAGCACAGTTGTTTTTGAATGCCCATTAATCGTGGTCCCAACGCTAGCTATCACGGGTATGACTTGATTGGGTAGAATAATATGCGTTGTGTACAAGCTGTATATATCATGGCAAAACGCCAACTCGAAAACGCGTAAAAAACTGTTCGCCTGCCCCTACGTAGATGAAACGCCCGTTTGCCTGCCCGATATATCTGCTTCTCAGAGCTTCGGCTTTGATGGTTCCAGAGTACCTCTAGTGGCATCAAGGTTGACTTTGACCTCTCCGGATGTATCACCACGGCCAAAGAATATGACCTGTACGGTAAGATCATCTCTGTTTTGTGATCAGCAAGTGAGTGTGCTGGGGAAAGTAATGAACAAAGTTCCCGAGAACTTACCGGAACCGTCGCGACGTGGGCGCTGGAAGTGTTAGCAGAGCACACACCTGCTCCTCCTTTTTGCCTCCAAGCGCGTTACGGATGATGTGAGTCGCCACGTTGTTGTCCTTGACAATGAAGTGATCGTCGGTCTCCGGGGCCATGCCCCACTGCGCCCGCCTCAACGGCGTCTTCTGCCCTTCCAGTGTCTCGGCGGTGGGCGGTGCCTGCTCGACAGGGAGACTGCCAGCCTTCTTGCCGAAACCCAGCAACTTGGTCCAGGCAGGACCGCCACTTGACGATGGCGTTTTTGCCGCTCCCATGGATCTGCCTGCGTCGGATTCCAACCACTTCCCCACCAAGCCAATCACTTCTTCATTTGTAAGCATCTCCCACAGGCCGTCCGTGGCCATGACCACAAAGTCGCCTTTGTCGGGTCGGATGGTTGTCGTGGTGACCACAGGTTCGGCGGTGACATAGGGAGGGGTGAGGAGATAGGGGCTTACTCGCCTGCCGAAAAAGCTTCTGAGCTTTTCCGCCACCTCAACGCTCCACTTGTAGTGTGCGTCGCCAAAGACCCTTGTTGGCTCCAGCTGTCCCAAGACGCGCCCTTTGGAGATGGCATATGGCTCTCCGGGGTGTTGGTCTCGCACTCTCTTCTCCTCGTCGGGGTTCGAGCCGGTCTGGTCTGTGGACAAGGGCGTGGCAGTCCACTTGCCCGAAGGGCCTTGGCGTCCGAGAACAGCCCGCGAGTCGCCGGCGCAGGCGACCTTGAGCTCTTTTGTACGCGAGTCGTAGAACGACAGCAGCGCGCACGAGCCTGAGTTGGCAGGCGCCAGAGCCTCGGCCGCCACGGCTTTTGAGTTTGTCTTGAACACCTTCTCGACGCTGCGATGGACAATGTCGTCATCGACGCGGATAAAGGCCTTCTTGATGGCGGCATCGATATCGTCACTCGCAGGGCCTTTGGGTCCCGCGGCGAGGTATGTATCGTTGAGACTCTGCGCCACGGCCGTGATCAATGTTTGGCGCAACTTCGCCGAAGTGGTCCACCCGCTGTTGGCGGCACATTAGTCGGCGCACTTTGGCTTGATGAACGAACAGATCTGAGGCTGGTCGGACAAACCTATGGCCATCAAACACTCCCCAGAACATCCAGTCGTTCGGTTCCTTGTCCGCTCCTTGCACCTGTATGATTTGCTCTGCGTGATCATCCTCGATCGGGTCGTTGCTCGGCAGCTGAACAAGGTCGTACCGTACGACGCCCTCGCCCCGGTTGACAAGGAAGGACTGCTCCGCCTTGCGTAGGGCGTTGGTCGCCTGCTCTGGCGTGAGCATCTCGACAATCTTGCGCCCGTCATCGCTCGTCGTCTTGGAGATTGGCCCATCGCCGACAAACGTCCCTGTGTGCAGCTCGTTCTGCCCCAGCACCAAGACTTTCCGACCGGGAACCCCATCGGACGCTGTCGCAGCCGGGTCCATGCCGCCAGGAGTGAACTGGAACGTGACCCCCTGCAAACCGTTGCTGGGGCCATATGCGATCCAGGCGCCGAAGCCGACGAGGGTCGACAGAAGGGCGTATGTGGTGCTACGCCGGAGGAACATTGAGGATTCCAACTGGGTGAGGCGTTGGAAGCGGTTGTGATAATGTGGCTGTTGCTTCTTGCGGTGCCCCCGCGCATCGTACCGCTCGTCGGCGGGACGACGGCTGCGGCGCAGGCCCGAGTAGTTTGCAGTTGTCTTTGTTGGGGTGGGCAAGACAAAAGCTCGGGTTCTTGTGCGGAAGAGGGTGCGCAGGGCTCCGACGGCCGCGCGATTCATTTAGGCGGCTCCGTAGGCTGAGACTGTCTGTGCTGTGTATGGTGCTATTCTCAAAAGATCCAATGCTAGCCCATTCACAATGATAGTTACTCCGTTCAAGTGCGGATAATAGACCTGGATAAAGGTGCTGCCAAGTTATGTAGATATGTCTTTATTATTATTATTATTATTATTATTATTAAGGTCTGCACCGCCACGGCCATGCTTTGATAAGCGATGCTAGGCAACCAGCCGCATGCACCACCACACCACAATTGCTCTCTCCACGTTATCCCTTGCTCCTTTGGCATGTGAGGTTATGAATCGCATCTTATTGCGGTCTGTTTTGGGAAGCTTATATGGTCAAGAATTTCGTCAAAGCTAGCCCTGCGCACACATGATACTCCCTTGTTCCTGTTCAAATACCAAGTCCCAGGTCCCCGCAGCCTCAACCTCAACGTTCATGTCAACAACAACACCTTTCTCCTCCTCATCTACCCATCTTCCCGCCATATCATCATGGACGAATCGTCTTCCAAGATACGCAGAATATCTTTGATAGCTACTGAGGAGGAAAAGAATCGTCAGGCTCGGCCCGCAAAGTGGAACGAGACCCATGTTATTGGCGTGGACTTTGACTCTCTAAGGGAGGAGCGTATTACGATACTTGCAGCACACTTAGCCCCCAATGTGCATGCAACTCTTTCTGGCTGCCATCTTCTACACATCCGATGGGTTCGACCAGATGCCTATGACACTCTAGATCCTCTCGCCGCACGTCTGCCACCCGGGTTGCATGTTGTGCTCGAGCGCGATTACAAAACCCCGGTTGAGCTACAGTGAGCAACCCCCCCAGCCTACCTGCCCAGCCATGAAATGTTCCAGACATCAATCTAACCAGCTGACGGCTAGGCAAATCTGCAACCTGCTCAAGGATACCTTTGGTGCCGTGCCTTGTTCCGGCGATGAAGTGAGTGATGCATGGCGTGAGGACGAGCCCTGGGCTGCTGGGGCTAACTGATTCCAGAGCTTCACGAAACTTTCTTCGTCCCAATTTCAGTTTTACCATCCGATCAAGCAGGCGACTGCCGTCAACCCGACACAAGCAGAGGCTCTGTGCGGCTCCCGGGATGCCCAGGACAGTTGCAAGCCATTCTTCGAGTCCCTTTCCGGGGTCGCATGGTTTGACATGAACTGGGACCAGTCTGGCCATAAACTCAAACTCAGCTCCTTGTCTCCGCTCGAGACGCGTACGCTGAATGAAAAACGCTATGATGGTAGCAGGACCGAGGTGATCCTCTGGTCAAGACCTCAATCCATCAAGACGAGCCCTGATGCTCCGCCGACGCCGAACAAAGAGAGACCAGATGAGGTGAATCTCGAAGGTCCTCACCATCGAATCGAGCCGGGGAGCGTGATGGGCTTCTCAATGTCGGCCGTTCCCACTCGGCACAGAAACCACCAAGGCACGTATTCTGTTTCTTTCTCCAGCCCGGCTGGTCTACACCCGACGATGAAGATTTCGATGAGCACGCGTCGACGACCGGATAAATATGACGACGATGTTGAGTGCAGAATGTACGCCTACTTGACACTTCCCAAGTACATATTCGCAGACCGCTACCAGCTCCAGGACACTTTATTCCTCGAGTCCAAGAATTTGGCAGCGTTGAAGTTCTCCACCGCAGATGTTGATCTCGAGGCCCCAGTATACGCGGTAAAGACCTGGGGGTCGAGCGTCTTGCTTGAGCTTTTGCCACCGAATCCGGACCCCCGTTGGGATGGCAGGTGGACGGCCGAGATCCCACTGCATCTGCGCTATATGGAGCCCGCATCGGGAGGCTACGGTGGCGTCGACGTACCGTACCCAACGGTCTTTTGGGCCTGCGATCTGGCGCATGATGCCGGGCCAACGTTGGGTCCTTGGGATATTCTCGGATTTGGCTACGATGCCTTCTTCAAGCCCGAAACAACCTATTGGCATCTACAGCCGGCGTCTGGGCCAAGCAAAGAATTGTACAGCACTCTCGGTGTCCCCGTGGCCAATCAAGATTTGACAGCCTGGGTACCGTCCGGAACTGCTCTTGCTGTGGCTCTGGGAACGCTATGGGTCATTTGGAGTTTGTTCTCAGCCTGGCTACAGGCGCCTGGTGAGATCGCGGGGGGGGAGCGTGATCAGAAGAGCGTTGCAAAGGAGCCAGTGACCGAGAGCGGGAATAATGTTGGAGGAGACGGTAACGAGGGGTCATCTTCTGGGACCGATTAGAGTCGTGGTCTGCAAATATTAATTGATCCGGCAATGACCTAGCGCTCTGGCGCTCTTTGGCAGGCCTGCACTCTTGGAAAAATTCTATAGTGAGGGCGGAGTACAGCATGCAAACAACGGGCTTGTTCGGATATTTTTGTAGCCTATCTCTGCAATCAATCGGGTTATGTCGGGCTGAAAGCATGGCTGCTGGACCAGTTATCAAAAGAATGAGCTAGCTATTGTTTTGGCATGTATCCCATCCAGCCAGTCCAGATGAATCGCTCGCTGGACATGATTGACTTTGATGAGGGCATTCGCAAGGTTTCTCGTAAAAGCGGTATAACCATTCACAGACAGCTGCCGCCAGCTGGCAGATGCACCGCCAACACCGATGCCCAAAAGGCAAACGAACGCGATTCTGGAAATCAATCAACTCAGTCACTTGCCAGCTCCATCGCCGCCGCCAAGCAAGCCGTCTTGACGAGAATCGCGCGGGCCATCTCCTAGCTGGCACAGATGCGTTATGATTCTCTAATGATAATTGCGCCTCGACTCCACGCGAGTTGATCAGTCACTCTCGATCCAACGTCACGTAGCAATACGCACGCCCACCTTCGCTGTCTATCCTACCTGCGTTAACCCAAGCACCCATAATGCCTGCGACGCAAAACGGCGTCGCCGCCATCAACGGCTTCGCGGTCCCCGTCAGCAAGCGATTCTCCGATATCCCCGCCACGATCGAGATTCCTGTTGGCAACGACGAAGACGATGATGGCGAGGCTGTCGAGCTTGATGCGGCCGAGCTCGGTGATGACCCTCGCGAGGTTTGTCAGCTTCTCGAGCAGGAGGACGCCGCGCGCACATACTGGATGACGGTTGCCCTCGCATACGCCAAGCAGAAGAAGATGGACAATGCCATCGAGACGATCTCGCGCGGCAGCACTGCGCTTCGGAACAGCAACCCGCGAGAGAAGCTCAGCATGATTGGATGTCTCTGCTGGATGTATCTCTGTAAGAGCCGTGAGGCGCCCCGTCTTGCGCCGGAAGGGGTGTCGGCGTCCGAGGCCAAGACGAAGGAACATTATCTCCAACTGGCCACGTCGACGCTCAACGATGCATCGCGTATCAACCCGGCATTCCCACCTCTCTTCCTCGCACGTGGCGTGCTGCAACTCTTGCGCGCGTCTCTCCCCAACCCCACAAAGCCCAGCGCACCTGGTGCCAGCGACCCGGAGAAGGCCGACCTGCTCAAATCGGCCCTCAAGGCGTTTGAGGATGCGATACGAGTGTCTCATGGCAAGAACATGATGGCAATGATGGGCAGAGGGCGTGCGCTGTATTCGCTTGGGAAGTACCCAGAGGCTCTGTCAAGCTATCAGGAGGTTCTTTCCAAAATGCCGGATCTCGTCGATCCCGACCCGCGCATCGGCATCGGGTGCTGCTTTTGGAAGCTCGGCTTCAAGGAGGATGCCAAAATTGCATGGGAGAGGTGTCTCGAGATCAACCCGGACTCAAAACATGCCAATATACTGCTGGGCCTGTACTATCTCGACCAGAGCTCCCAGGTCCCCACCACCAGCCCCGAGTTCGTACAGCTCTACAAGAGAGCCATGACCGAATACACCCAAAAGTCCTTCAAGCTTGACCGCGATCTCCCTCTCACCTGCGTCACCTTCTCCAACTACTTCCTTTCGCGCAAAATCTTCACCAATGCCGACTCGCTCGCTCATCGTGCCATCCAGTACACAGATGTCAACGCCGTCGCCAGTGACGGCTGGTACTTGCTCGCCCGCAAAGAGCACTACGAGGGCAACGTAGAGAAGGCCAGCGCTTATTACCGCCGTGCCGACGACGCCAGAGGGGGGACGGAAAAGGGTTACCTGCCGGCCAAGTTCGGCATGGCTCAGCTTTCGGTCGTCAAGAACGACCTCGGCGAGGCCAAGCTGCTACTGGAGAAGATGATTCAGCAGTCCAAGAACCACGAGGCCATGGCACTCCTTGGTTCCATCTACTCGGAGGAGGTGTTTGCCAGTCAATATTCTGACGCCAAGGAGGACAAGTCCAACGAGAAGAAGAAAGCTATTGCTTTGCTGGAGGCTGTCAGGAACAACTGGAAGGACTCTAAGAGGGGTCTCTCACCAGATGCTGCGGTCCTGTTGAACCTTGCCCGACTCCACGAGGCGGAGCAACCAGACAAGGCACTCCAGTGTCTCCAGCAAGTAGAGCAGCTCGAGCTCGAGCAAATCCCCCATTCGGATTACCCGGAAGGCGTCACGGACGAGGCCGAGATCAAGGTCTACCTTCGCAAGTTTCTGCCACCTCAGCTGCTCAATAATATCGGCTGCTTCTACTCTCAGGCAGAAAAGCACCACATTGCGAGCGAAATGTTCGAAGCCGCCCTCGGCGCCTGCGTCACCATTGGCGAGAGGGAGGAGGGAGTTGACACGGATGCTCTCGTCACCACCATCACGTTCAACCTCGGCCGGAGTTACGAATCTCGTGACATGGCTGACAAGGCCATCGAAGTCTACGAGACACTTCTCAAGCGTCACGATGACTACACGGATGCGCGTACGCGACTGGCGTACATCAAGCTGCGCAGATACCCAAACAACGAGGGCCCGAATGCAGTATCGAGGCTGTATCAGGAAAACAAAACAGATCTTGAGGTGCGCGCCTTGTACGGATGGTACCTGGGCAAGGTGCACAGCAAGAAGAAGCTGTCGAACGTACAGGAAGACGACGAGTTCCGCCACTTCAAGCACACACTGCAAAACTATGACAAGCATGACCGCTATGCGCTGGTGGCCATGGGCAATCTGCTTCTTATGCAAGCTCGCGAGATGCGCCGCGAGACCGAACAGGAGAAGCAGAAACGGAGCTCAATCTACAGCAAAGCTGTCGAGTTCTTCGAGAAAGCCCTGTCTCTTGACTACAAGAATGCGTATGCGGCCCAGGGCATCGCGATTGCGCTTATCGAAGACAAGAAGGACACAAAGTCGGCTCTGCCCATCTTGCTCAAGGTCAAGGAGACGGTCAAGGATGCTCATGTTTTCGTGAACCTTGGCCATATCTTTACCGACGCCAAACAGTTCACAAAGGCCATTGAGAACTACGAGAGCGCCCTCTCCAAGGAAGGCAAGACAAACGATCCACTCATCCTGGCCTGCCTTGGCCGCGCCTACCTTAACAAGGGACGCAGCGAGAATGACCTTGATGCCTACAGCAAGGCGCTCGAGTGCTCAGAACTGGTAAGATATTATTATCAACCCCTGCCCCTATTCATCTCCCATGGATGAGGGAGGCAACTCTTTGCTTACCGTTCCACCAAACAGGCACTCGTGGGAGCCCCCGACCAAATACATAACAAGTTCAATGTCGCATTCGTTCAGATCCAGCAAGCCACCACCGTCATCAAGCTGTCAGACACGCAGCGCACATCATCTCAGCTACAATCTGCATCCACGGGTCTGGAGGCGGCCATTGCGGCCCTGGACGAGATTGCGGCTCACCCGCAGACACCTTATCCCAAGCACGACGTCGAGCAACGTGCCAACATGGCGCGCAACACGCTGCGCAAGCAGCTTGAGCGAGCCATGACCAGCCAGCGTGAGTACGAGGAGAAGAACAAGGAGAAGCTGCAGGCCGCGCTCGAGCAACGAGAAGTCGCCCAGCGTCGACGCGAAGAAGAACGTGCGGAGGCCGTGAAGAAGGAGCAGGAGCGGCGGGAGAGGCTCAAGAAGGAGCGTGAGGCCATTATCGCAAAGGATCTCGAGTTTGCCGCCCGGCGTGCTGAGGAGGAGCGGATCCGCGCGGAGGCGGACATGACCACAGACAGCGAGACGGGCCAAAAGGTTAAGCGCAAGCGCAGGGCAGCTCCCCGCGCTTCAGGCGAGGGCAGCAGGGCCAAGAGGTCAGGCGCCTCGCGGAGGAGAAAGAAGAAGGCCGGTTCGGACGGCGAAGAGGAGGAGGAGGAGGAGGAGCGGCACACCAAGAAAAAGCGCCGGCTCGCACAGCCCAAGGCTGCATCGGCAAAGTTCAAGTCGGCTGAGATAATCGTCGACAGTGACGAAGAGGACGAGGACGAGCTGGAGCGCGCAGAACGCGAGATGGAGAAGCAATTTGGCGACACGGACTCAGATGCCGGAGGCAAAGACAGCGACGACGATCGGGCCAAGAGTGCCAAGAGCGACCAGAGTGACCAGAGTGACAATGAGAGGATGGACGTTGACGAGGCATCAAAACCGTCCGGGCAGGATGGTGATGTGGATGAGGACGAGGACGAGGACGAGGATATCGGCGCGAGTAGGTGGCAGCCGCCCAAACGCTTGCGAAGAGGGAGAGTACTTGAGAGTGACGATGAAGAGGACGAAGACGCGGACGTGGGCATCACAAGAGCTGAGACTCCCAACTCTGCTGGCCTGGGGGCGGCCGATGAGACCCCGGTGTCTGCAGTGGCAGATACGAGCATGGCGGACGTGGACGATGAGGAATAAAAGGGCCCGCTTGGCTGAATTACCCACCAGAAAGCAGCGCTTGCCTAATTCCAATTACTCGCTTGTTGACAAATCTTGGGTATTTTTAAATGTCTGGTTTTCGTGATTCTCTTGTGCAAGTTCAAAATTACAAGCTGGATATCATGGTCAAGTGCCGCAGTAAATCCAGGGACTGGAGGTGGGGGACGAATGTCCACTTTTATCTTTCGGTGCCAAGCAAGCGTGAAGAGCCCAGGGTTCCATGAAAGTTGTGCGTGGGTAACTCGTGAAAATGTGATCAAGTATTTGTTTCTAAGCTGGGTTTGAAAAAATGAAGTATAGATATCAACTGCCACTCCCCATTTCCACACGCCGCATAGCCGTTCCCTCCATACCATCTCCATTCCTCAACACAATAAGCATTATCTTTGTCATCTGAGGCTTTGGTCGAAGCTCATGGTCTCATAGTAGCAGGGCTCCGGCTCCAACAAGCGCCGCTCCCAGAATTATCCAGCTGGACCTTGGGGCAGCAGCCGAGTCTTCGTCATCATCGCCGGCCTCACTGGCTGATGTGGGGACCAAGTCGTGTGCGGTCCTTGTGCTGCGAGTGGGCGTCGCCTCTGTCTCGAACGTAGTGCGTTGTCTTGATGTCGGCGTCGTGGCATCTGACAAGTCTGTTGTCGCCGAAAAGTCTTCCTCCAAGCTATCTGTGGTTGGCACCGTCTGCTCTGCTGTTGAAGTGATATCAAAGAGGTCGCTGGTGTCAAGAGTAGGGCTGATGCCGGCGTCGGTGCTAACATCCGCAAAGGTAGAGGTGATCCCGATCTCATCGACGCCGCCCGGCCCCTCGCACGTTTCGTCGACGGGACAGCATCCGTACTGGTTGTTGGTCCCAAGCCAGCAGTCCCAGCCATCAGCAGGGCAGCCGCCAGCATTGTCTGGGCAACATTTGTAGTCGAGGGGGATGCAGGTTCCGCTGGAGCCGCACTCCTGGCCGCCAAGGTCGGAGCACGAGGCGTCGTCTACTGACTGACGGGACTGGAGAAATGGTGTAAAGGAAGCGGCAACGAGGCCGGAGAATAGGCCAAGTGTCAAGAGGGAGGAGGGTGTCATTTTTATTTTCTTTTTATATATATTTTTTTTTCGAAGAACAACTGAGTGTAAGTAGGTAGATAGATAGTTGTTATCCGTCTGTTAGATACTGGACATCAAAGAAAAGATTTACTGGAAATCATCCCATCTGTCTCAACAGGGAATGCATCCTGCTTTTTGTACTGCTTCTGCCTGCTCGAGACCCGGCAGGGATCCGATACCAAGCAACGAGGTCGTTACGACAAGGTTAGACTGTGTCACCATACGGCTCGGAGCTGTAGACTACCTGGGAGCCGACAAGTCTGTGGTGATAATACGAGGTGTGGCACGACCCGTATTTTTTGGACAAATGAAGCAAAAACGCGTTGTGATATTGAGACGGGGATCGAGTATCAGCTGCTCAAACTTTCCCGTCCAATTGATTGGCTTTGATGCTGCCGTGGTGGAGATGATGGGAGCTCTAGTGATGTGTGTCTCCATCTCAGCCGCATGAGGTGGCGGCGTAGCTCTGAGCGAATGGTGAAGCTGAACGAAATATGCACACAAGCCAGCGTTCTGGATCATATCGGTTACCCTGGTGCATTGTATAGCTGGAGGGGGATGTTTCTGGCTTCCCCGGGATTGTTGGTAGGCAAACGTGACATCGTAGATTATGCGGCTATTGTTCAGCTCGAAAACGCCGCCTTTTTGGACGAGTTCTAGACTTGTGCCTTTTCAGCTTTTCAGTCGCATGTCGCGGCCCAAGGAGAGGAGGGACCTATCGTGAAACATTGTCTGTAATTTCATGTTGTGCGTTCAACACAGCATGGATTTATGAGTCATGCCAACCAAACGCCCAACATGACACTTGGAGGGATTCAGCTGGGGAAAAAACGTATTAAGTAGTCGAGAAACGTATAGGGGCGATGGGGATTATTATTGTGGCGTGGATGGTATAAACTGCTGTATCGTCTTGGGGCCTCCTCCTCCTCTTATTTCTGTCCAGCTCTCTTGCCCAGGCAGAATGGAAGGCCCGTAGTCACACCTTCCCTCCCAATAAGTTATCCCACTCTTTGCAATTATCGGAGAAGTAGCCCAAGATCCTTCCTACCTTATGTAAATGTAAACAGCAAAGTGGTAGAACTTTTCCTCCGCCTTGATACATCACTCTGTTCTGCTGCATCACCATATCCGCATGTCCCATCGTCGACAGATATCTTTTGACCTCGTCGACACCAATGCGCAGGCCCTGGCGTCTTCTTTCCCTTGCTGATATCACAGAAGCTCACCCCCCTCTCATGATCCGAGGTACCCTCAAGTACGTGGCCCGGAGCGATACGTGGATTTGCTTGTTACTCGCCTTGTGCCGCCGGCGGCATGATGGAGGCTGCTTCCATCGTCAAACTTGACCAATTTGTTCTCTCGGATAAGTGCGGTGGCGGCGGTGTCGTCCTTTCTGTGTCGTCCACAGTGAGATTCTCTCTTCCGTCATCGATTGCAGGAAACGATGACCCCGTATACCTGGCACGACTCATCGCGGACGGCAAGCTGTGGGTCGTCCACACGGACTCTTGCCCGCTTCATGTGCTCTTTCTTGTCAACGGAACACCACTTGACTCGGAGTACACGTACCGACGATGGGGTACCATGCTTGCTGAGTGTGGTGTAAGTTTTCCTCGATGAACCCCGATTTGGTGCAGACAGACGTCCTGACGGCGAGCAGACATGGAAAGATCTGGGCCTGCGTCTTCACCCCTGTCCTACTCAGCCAGCACAGGGCCTTTCCCCGATTGTGCAATATCACCGGCATTCCGATGCCGGCATAGCATCGAGCTGTCCTCGGAGCGATGACTCTACAATAAAATTCCATTTGCTGCGATGTGTTCTCGACTTTCGAGTCGGAGGTGCAAGTCCAATTTTGAACAAAAAGCCTTTGAAGCGTCGGCGGGAAGCAGGTTCGGTTTCGTACAGCGAGCCTGGCGACTCTGTAGAATGTTTTGACGTCCGAGGAGAAGCACACAGGAGGGTCCTGGCAAAGTCCTTGGCCTGTGATGATGGCAGCAGCTTTCCGCCGCCTACAAACCCAAATTTCTCCTCAGACTCAAGGACGAACTTGCTGGACTTGCAGGGCAATGAGCGTGGATCTCGTTCAGACACCAGAAGGTCACGGGGGACGGCCAAGAAGCGACGATTGAAGGATGAACATCCCATCTACGATAATCTATCCTTGCTCGAAATCGACCACGAAGAGTCGCTCACAATGCTGATGGATGCTGCTGTTCACCTTCTCATGACCGGGAAGCGGCCAAACACTGTCAGGGTTGAACGCATGCCTAAATCTCCATCTGTGCTTGAACTTGCGCCGGGCGTGTTCAATATAAAATTCAGAAAAGTGAGCCCGCCCCGGATCGCCCTGTTGTCCAGGTTTGAAGGGCTGACAGACGGCCAGGAGATGGAACACCGCACCAGACTTATACCAACAATCTCCTCGGCCTTGTCGGTTCTCAGGAACGCGCAATCACCGACGGCGCGGAAAATACTTGGAGATTCCGAGTACAATGGGACAGACTACGACTCGAGCATCACTTCAGACACACCGCATTTTGGTAAACTCGACGCAGACCTTTGGCAACTGGCGCTTTCCCACACCAAGACAGCCCTTCCAACACTGAAGAGGGTACCCAGAGGGAGCGTAAATTCCGATAGAAACGCTTTCTTTGGAAGTGCTTGGCTTAGCCGGCAGCAGGAATTGTTGTCTGGGCCTCTACAGACCCCAGTAGAGAAGCCCTCCAATCATGACGGGTTTGATCAGGAAGGCAGGGTGGAGGGCGATCTGCCTCTATGGATACCGGGCCAGAGCAGTGGCGAGATTGAACCAAGGCCTTTTGCTTTGAACGTGGATGAACATAGCAGAGTGCCAGTATCTTCAGCCATTTACGGGATAACGCATCCCCAAAGCCGATCTACGTTGACGACGACACATGCATCTTCAAACCATATCCTCGGAGAAGAGGCCGCCTCCGAGTATCGGCATGAATGTTGGTCCAAGGATGTCTGCCTCGAACAGGCTTTTGTCCGAGGCATTATTGAAGAGCAGCCATATCCCCAGATCAACGGCGAATATGGATACGGAGATGTTCACGTAAACGGATACTATAACGATGTTACAAGACACCATGACTTGGTCCGACTATGCGAGAGCAGAGGAGACACAAATCACACACCACTTGTTCAGGAACATCACATTGCCGATAGCATGATTGATTCCCGTATGGAAACCGATCACGCACTATTAACATAGACATAGAATAACAGGAAAACAGCGGCCGACAATCTACGGGACTTTGGGGTTGGCAGAGCTGGCGATAGGGCGCCCCGTGTGGGTTTACGGGAGCTACCTGTCAGAGATATGCGTGTTGATCCTGTAATAGAATCATGATAGAGTTGATAATGTGGAATACCTGGGACTCTGACGTCCACCAAGAAGACGGCAAGGCGCCTCGGGTTCTATCATGCTAGGGCGCCTGAGGTTCTATCAAGATGTATACAGTATATTCATATATCCATAGCTATTACATGCCAGATAGCCACCCGTGGTTACCTGGATGGACAAGTCCCGCCTTTGATTGCCTCCATTATTTATGACGCCTCGACATTGACAACATGACTTGATCCCAGCACGAATCACCGCACCGAGATGTAATATAGGCGACTCCTTCCATTGGCATTCCGGCCGCGTATTTCCCAAGATCAAGAAACGGTGTATTGGGCTCGCGCATGTCCAATCATGGCACATCTCTGCCCAGGTTGGCCGTTACTTGGCGCCGGCCTTCTTCTTGTTTTTCTTGTCCTCTTTTGCCTTTTTCTGCTCCGGCTTCATTGTCATAAAGTGGATCGCATAGATGGCGCCGACCTGGATAGCGAGGCCGACGAGGGCAAGAACGAGGGTGGTCAGGAGAAAAGGTTGATCGTTGAGGACGGCGACGGCTTGGGGCGTGGCGCCAATAGACCTAAACCAGTCAAATTTGCCCATGATATTGGCGATACACGATGGAGTTGTGAAGTGGGAAAGCCAAGTGGGTAGCTAAGATGTCGCAGACTCTATCTGGAATGAAAAAAATGCGTAAAAGGTCTATTAAAAGATTGTACAGCCGGAAGAGCACTTTTGTTGGCGAGAAAATGATAACATCTACACAAGCAAAGGAGAGCAAAGGAGGGAGGGGAGGTGGTGCAACTCTGATGGCAAGGGGCTGACGATGCGGTGTTTCAAGTCTGCGACAAAAGTCGGACGATTCTGGATCACCCGGACTGGGGGTTCAAACAGGCGAGAAAGTAGTCATGGCCAAGCATCTGTCAAGGAGAATAAAAACAGGCAAAAGTGTAGATAACCAGCCTGGACGTGGATAAGGTATAATAGTCACGTGTCATATCACGTGCTATGAGCAATGTCAATTTATCTTGATGCGATAAATTTTTTTTTTTGGTTCGTGATGTCTCTTGAGCACATTGGCCGCCTCATGCCCACTGCTTTTCTCTATCGAGGCCCCCCCCCCGGGTGAGTGAGTGCCTGTTATTATAGTCGGGATGAGTTTGGCACGTCCTGCGCGCACTCTCCTCGCGAGATCGCGATGTCCTTCTACAACAGTACCGCAATGCCGGCACAGATTCCACACCAGCCCCGCCACGCTCAACAAGCGACGATCAAAGTTTAGGAACATCACGGCAGAGAAAATGGGCCTGATCCAGGGATCAAAGGAGCTCGAGGACTTTACCAAAACCAAGTTTCCAGACTACACGGACCACGACAAGGCCAACCTGCAGCAGATGTACACAGCCGAGCAATACGCCGCCATCCAGGCGGCCGAGTCGTCGATAGACCCCCAGGACTTTGCCCTCCAGGGGCGGCTGAGGGACGACCCGTACCGTCCGGGCTACTTTGATGACTACGCAACCATCCAGCCAATCATCGATCTGAAGAGCGAGGTCAAGGCCACGCCAGAGCCGGTGCGGTGGCTCTCGCACGATACGTGGGCGCGTGATTTCATCGACAAGATGTCGAAGCGAGTCGAGGAGAGGCTTGGGAGCGCAATGGCGGGATCCATGGCCAGGGCGATCCAAAAGGTCAGAGAGACAAACGGGGACATGATCGACGTGACGGACGAGGAGCTCAGGTTTTTCGAGGCAAATCCAAAGGAGGCCGAAAAGGTTCTTGAGCAGCAGCTCGGTCGGCAGCTGGCCGAGACGCTCCCAATACCCGACGACGACGAGGATGGCTGGGGGGCCAACAACAACATCAACAACAACAACGACCAAGATGCGACCGAGACGGAAAACGCAAGGCGGGAGCTGAAGGCGGCGACCGACGAGCTCAAGGTGGATATAGCAAGGGACAGGAAGGAGCTCCAGGAGCTCTCGGAACGCATCGATCGCGAATTCTTTGACGACCTGTCCGAGATGTTCCAGAACGGCAAACCGAACCCGCTGCTGCCGACAAAACTCGAGCTCTGGAAGGAGGTTGACGGGTCGGGCGACCGCCGCACGTCGGCACTGGCGCCGCAGATCAAGCGCATACCAGGTCTCGAGTCGCTGTACGCGCGCAGCAACCGCGAGGAGGCTCTGCGCGAAGACAACCCCGAGTTCACCGAGAGGCTGCTGCGCACCACGGGCATGAGCCTGTCGGATATCAAACGGCTGATGATCAAGGTGCTCGATCGGTGTTATGTGACCAACCAGACACGTCTGGGCAAGATCCAGAGCTCGCGCATCGTCATGATGGCAGGCAACGGCAACGGCTGGCTGGGCATCGGTATTGGAAAGTCGACGAACCTCGAGACGGCGCTTCTGACGGCAAGGCTGCTGGCGATCCGAAACATGAAGCCGGTCCGACGGTACGAGAACAGGACCGTGTTTGGAGAGCTGCGGGCCAAGATCTCGGGTACCATTGTGGAGATGGGTAGCCGTCCTCCTGGTGAGTCGACAGCGCGCTCCTCTTCTCTTGCTTCCTCCCACGCCGAGAGTTATCAGAGAACGAACGGACGGACGAACGAACGAACGAACGAACAAACGCTGACTTTTAAAACAGGATTCGGTCTACGCGTGTCGCACCGTATCTTTGAAATGTGCCGTGCCGTTGGCATCTACGACCTCGGCGCCCGGATAACGCGGTCGAGGAACCCGATGAACACCATCAAGGCGGCGTACCAGTGCCTCCTCAACCAGCCGGATCCGGAAAAGATCGCGGCCGGGCGGGGGCTGAAGCTCGTTGACTGCAGGAAGGTATACTGGGGAGGCAATGTGCTGTAAACGGGAAGAAGACACCTTGTTCAGAGTCGTAATCTATACCGTAAATAAACAAACAAGAAAATAAAATAAAACTGTGTAATCCCGTGTACAGCTCGGCAGCGACGATTGCTGGAGCGTGGGAATCATCATACCATCTCTTTGTAGTCGATGAGAAAGATGATCCTTATTGCGAGTTGTCGCCAAAGTCGATCTCCTGCTGCAGCACAATGCTGTACACGCTGGCCTTTAGCGTCGTGAACACGAGGCTCGTCTTGCGCTCAAGCTCGCGGAGCCCATCCAGAATCTCAACGCTCGGTTTGGCAGCCAGGCCGTCCAGAAGCGAGGCAAGCTGTAGACGGGAAGGGCACGTTAGATCGGACCGCCATGGGGTTGAGGGATGGCTTGCCTTTTTCACGTTATCTGCAAGACGCTCATACTCGTCGAGGACTTCTTGCTCGAGAGGCGAAAGCTCGGGAGGCGAAAGGAGGCCTGAGGGGACGGGTGGGTGCTCCATGTTGATTTTGGCGATAGAACTGCTCGTCAATTCGCTTCTCTGAAGAAATGCTGAATTATCTTAGCCCACGTCACGTGCTGACGTGTTTTGTTGCACGAGCCTCGCCCTGCGTCATAAGCTCCCGTGGGTTGATGAACGCAACGCCAAGCCTCCCAAGAGCTCACCATCCATCCGTCAGGCGTTGAAATTCGGGGTGCGGCTTGGGTCGTGATGGACAGACTCGCGCGTGGGCCTGGGCGTCCCCGCCAGATGGCGGCATCGAACCCATCCCTGAATGCTGTCGGCCGGGGGGCACGTCGCGGATCACCAGCTCCCACCGCGACAATGCTCCAGAGTAAGCCCCTCCCATCGATCAGCCACGGCCGCCTGATAATCATGCTGCAGCTGCACATGGCTGACTCGACGTCTGGACCCCCCCCCATAAGGACAAATATTTGCTGCGCAGGCTGAGGA
Source organism: Tympanopsis confertula (assembly GCA_026745395.1). Classification (NCBI taxonomy): domain Eukaryota; kingdom Fungi; phylum Ascomycota; class Sordariomycetes; order Coronophorales; family Scortechiniaceae; genus Tympanopsis; species Tympanopsis confertula. The sequence goes on along the minus strand of JAOYNU010113212.1, from coordinate 3,009 downwards.
CGTTGGGTTCGTGCAGGGAAACGAGGACGAGGACGAGGCCGATCTCAACAACACTGAAGAGGACGACGGGAACACTGACCAAGACGACGACCTGGGCATGCCGCCTGGCATGGACGACGACGAGATCGAGGATGCCTACGAGGAGACTACGAGCCGTGAGGGGAGCCAAGAGGGAGATCACGGGGGGGATGGCTACAACGAGGACTACGACGAGCATGAAAACGGCAGGGGGCAGACGCACCCGCTGGACGCAGCCGCCCTTGGGCTCAAGGAAATCTCCAATCTGGGCAAGTTTACGGTCAGCAGCCACAAGATTGGCAACGGCGTCGATGAGCTGCGCAGCGATGACCTCAGGCAATTCTGGCAGTATGGTCTTGACAACTCTCTTGTGTGTGTGTGTGTGTGTGTGGCTTTTGACAAAATCAACCTGCTATAGGTCCGACGGCCCGCAACCGCACAAACTGACCATATATTTCGTCAAGCGCGTGGGCATTCGCGACATTCGTTTCTACGTCGATGCTGCCGAGGACGAGTCGTACACGCCCATCAAGATCATATTCAAGTCCGGCACGGGCGAAAACAACCTCATTGAGTTCGCGGCCCTGAGCCTCGAGAACCCCGTGGGCTGGCAAAAGGTGCCCATCGAGGGGGCGGGCGGCGGCCCGGACGACAACACGCTCTACTCGTATGTGCTTCAGATGCAGATACTCGAGAACCACCAGAACGGCAAGGACACGCACCTGCGCGGCATTCGCATATACGCCATGGACCAGGAGCTCGGCGCAAACGCGGCATGGCCCGAGAGCGCAGCCGCAGGGGGGGGGCGGCGGCGGCGGCAGCAGCAGCAACGCCCGGACAGGGATAATGGTGATGGCTCCTCTCAGGAGCCGGTAGGACAGGTGAGTTGGGCCAAGCAAAGGACGGGACGGGCAACAGCACTAACGCGCGCGTGTGTGTGCTATACAGAAGGAACTGGAGGAGCTGCTGGATCAGCTTGAGCGGGATCTGGCAAGCATGGACTGGACATGGAAGGATGGCACGTCTGGCCTCCCTGACTGGATGAAGGAGCCAGATCTCCGCTGAGGCGGCGTGAGGCTGGTATACCTCGTTGCAGCACGTGATAGATACTATACCAAGCTGGCGCCTGAGATTTTATATGTAATATGTATGTGAATGTGCTCACGTGGTGGATAATAGTATATCCGACAATAGATATGCCTGCAAGTTATCCACCTATTACCTGATGAAACCACAAGAACAAAAAAAACAAGGGTATTCTAATCCTAATAGATGCGTGTCTGACAATAGGTGCAATCTTGGGTGGTTAGGAGCATATTATTTGGGCTCTTATATGTGACCCCTAAGGGTGGGTATCATCCACCCATCAGGTGAGAATGATTTCTTTTTTCTCGCATTCTCACTCAGATTTCCACCCGAATAACTGCAATCTGCACCACCCTCTCTTGCCTCTTCGCAGCATTTTGGTTTGCATTTCGGTTGCGGGGAAGGTTCGTATGCTCAATCCCGTAAACCTGCAAAACATCACGACTCTTCGTCGCAACTAAGCATAACCTAAGCTATCTCCGCAGTACTCCAGGCTCCTATGCTGCTCAATGCAACTATCGAGGAGATTGCGGAAGGCCTCGACAGGGCTGCCTTTACCTCGGCGCAATTGGTGCGAGCGTACCGAGCCCGAATTCTGGAAGTCGACAATCACTTTCATGCGGTTATTCAACTAAACCCGGAAGCCGAAGCTATTGCTACGAGCTTGGATTTGGAGAGAAAGGAACAGGGAAGGAGAAGGCAAGCTTTTGATCATGCATTTCTCCACATGGCATAAATGAAGCATGCTAATAATCATTGACTGAGAAGTATTCTACATGGCATACCCATCCTGTTGAAAGACAATATCGTCACGTTCGATGCGACTGAAACTACCAGCGGCTCCAGTGTACTCCTCGGCACCAAGTCTCGATTAGAGGCACCTATTGTCAAAGAGCTGCAGAAAGCGGGCGTCGTGATTCTTGGAAAGTCTAATCTGTCAGAGTTTGCAGGCTTCAGACACACCAACGCCAGTACCGGCTGGAGTGCACGAGGTGGTCAAGCAACGGGGATTTTTTGGCCAGAACAAAAGCCATCCGGGAGCAGTACTGGCTCGGCTATCAGCGTTGGACTTGGGTTGGCCGCTGCGGCTTTTGGGACAGAGGTTTGCACTCCTCCAGAACACAACCATCTCTTCCAGTTGCTGATGATGCATATCAGACTGTTTCAAGCCTCGTCAGCCCAGCTGAGAAAGCCGGCGTGGTAGGATTCAAGCCTACCTGGAGCCAGACTGCATCCCACGGCATTATCCCTGTCTCGGTGAATTTGGATGTTGTCGGTCCCATGGCCAAGACGGTCAAGGACATCGTCTTGATCATGAACACCCTGGAACCAGACAGGGCCTTTCTCGTTACTACACCAGAATATCTGCCCCTCGGTGGGATCAAAGTTGGCGTAATTCATGATCCGGAGCAGCCGGCCGACCAGCACAAGATGGCTGCTTTTGAACGCGTATTGAAGGTGCTTCGATCATCTGGAGCAAGCATCGTGGACAACGTTCGATTACCCGGGCTGGACGAGTATTTGAATCTTCCAGACAGACTGAAAAGTTTGGTTGTGGAGACGGATTTCAAGACCAGCATGGAAGCCTATCTTGGTTCGCTCACCTCGAATCCAAGGCAGCTGATGGACTTGAATGATCTCGTAGAAGCGATCAAGTGCGACCCTCGGGAGAGGTACCCCGAGAGAAATATCGCCATCATGGAGTCTGCTCTGAGAACCAGCACCCAGGACCCAGACTACCTATCAATGTTGAGGAGAGAGGAATACTTTGGCAGCACTGGAGGTATAGAGGGGGCTCTAGATATCTCGGATTGCAGAGTTTTGATCTCGCCGACTGGTTCACTGACACTCCAGAGATTTGCTGCAATGGGCGGAAATCCAGTTGTCAGCGTTCCTCAAGGAATG
>JAOYNU010113101.1:0-33324 GCA_026745395.1 Tympanopsis confertula | reverse complement strand
AGAAGCCGCCGTTGCCCTCGTAGATCAATTACGCTCATCAACATTCTGGCAAACTCAAGACAGGCGAGGTGGGCGGGTTGCGGCGCAGAGGGCAGAGGTCCACTGTGGGGGGGGGGGGGAGGCGGAGACAGATTCCGAAACAGGGCCCTGGGGCCGGTGCGGGATTCCGCGCCAGACTTTGAGCAGATGAATGCTCCGACCTGTACCAAGTCTCAAACGTCGAGCGAGCCTGGCTCGGAGCGGTGTCGGACCTCTATCGAGTGGATAAGTAAAGTGGCCACATTCTTTGGATGTGGACTGATGTTGCAAACGCTCATAATCGATAGTACCACGCCTAGTGGGTGATTCATGGTGGGTATATGAAATCCTTTTGAGTGATTTATTGGTTCTTGACGTGTCACCAAGGCTCTCGCGGGCGATGGATCGAGAGGGAGGGAGGCACATGTAGATGCTCGGCGGCTCGGACTGCAACATCCGTCTTCCCGTCGACCAAGATCCAGGCAGCTATCGGCATGATGCGTGAGCGTCTAGATATATATTCTCCCGCCAGAGATGCAGAAAGGAGGGAGGGGAAGTTGTGCGTTGCATATCAATCTGCAAATGCTGTTTGGCTCGGCACGCGGCTATGCTATTTTTAAACTCGGTGGTCTGCAGCGAAACCGCCACTCCAATCCAGGGATGTGGGTGGATGAAAACGAGAAGGAATGGCCAGGAGGACTTTTAATAGAATTGATAAAAGATTGAGTGTGTCTGGTCTCTATCAAGTCTGGGGGTTTACCTAAAAAGTGCATTTTTTGTTTATTTATTTGGCCCTCGTATCGGGGTTATCTCGGAGATGCTGATAGAGCCACCAAATAATGACATAACGTACAAGGTGAGAAAGAAACACATAGCCAAGACAAGAAGGATGGATGGGTTGTTTGTTGTGTTGGTACTGGACGAGGGTTTGATTCCGCACATTTACCATTTATCATGTTATCATTACATATCTGGATACCCCACTCAGCCAGGCAGAGGCCCAGGCAGAGGCCCAGTCAGGTTCTCAATCTCGGCCGCTACGGGGTTTCTCCTCGAGCAGCCGTATGGAGAGGCCGCTGATACGATCTTGTCTGTTTCGTCGGCCCGGCCATTGGGGAGGGAAAGGGGGGAAGGCTTGCAAGCCTTGGCCGTACGACAACCCCAGCCGTCCTGGTTGCGTTGCCAGCGGCGTCGTCGCAGTAAGATTTCGGCCGAGTTGTCGCACGTAGATATACGCATGTACATGTGGGTGGGTAAAGACAAAATAAAATACACAGGCATGCCCGAGTAATCCACATGGCTGCACCTGATACAGCTGACACAGTATCCAGACCTGCTGGAAGCAGCACTTTATCCAAGTATGTGTGTAGATCTCGACAAGGTAATAAGGGCCGCAATCCCTGCTACGTTGAGTAGCATCCCAAGAAATAAAGAAATAAAGTGAGTGTACGTTATCCACACACACACACACAGAGAGGGAGTTGAGCTGGCCAATCACATGCATGAGGTTAGAAGCTGTACCTAAAAATAACACGAAAGCGAATTATCCCCGACGTGTAGTCAAAGGTACATGTACATGTACCTGACTTCCCAGACAAACACAACTATCAAAGAACAAGAAGAAAGAAGGGTTGAAAGATACCAAAAAATCGTTAAAAAAAACACCAAAAAAACAAACCAACCTCATTTACCACACCCACGTTCAAATCCGTATCATCCATCTCTACGGAATATGGTTACGGACCCAAAGAGACAGACCAAGTGGGCCCTGCCCTCGAATACGTACGTCCACGAACAGATTGGGAAATCCGAGGGGCTGTCTTGGCCGCGACAGCTTTGCCTCTGTCCTGCTGCCAGTCTTACTGGATCTAGGTATGCGCTGTGGATCAATCCGGAGTAAGGTTCAGTTGTTCTTCTTTCTATCTGCGCCACCCCCCAATCTTCCCTGGCACGCCCCTTCTCGAGTCCATAGAAAAAAGGTCCCCACCATCCGCTTTGTGCTCTTCCTCCTCCCAACCCAACCTTGTATTATTTATGTATAACAAGACGTCGTCTCGCTAATTCTTTCTTTCAAACGACAAGCAAAAGACAGGACACTGAGTGTACGGAGTAATCGGGACGAAACAAGCCACGCTCGTACCACAGAAACAAATAACGGTTTCGTGCTCACACTTGAGAAACGAGAGCCTCTTTACCTCCACAGTTACACATTACACACACACACACACACACACACACTATCGACGAGATACCAAACAGACTCGCCATACCGATAAAGTGTAAAGAGGCGCCAGAAACGATGGCGACGGTCATGGCCGCTCACAATCCAATGGCGTCCCAAGCAGGTTGTTCGCCCAAGCGGCCGAGGCTTTCCCTCCAGACAAACATCTCGCTCAACCTCGCCCGCTCAAGAGGAGGAGCTCCTTTCTCAAGCTGCCATCACGATTACAGCAGCAATGCTGCTGCTGCTGCAACACCCATAACATCTTCACCCACGCGCATCAACACCCTCTCCAACATCATTGCCCCGCTCACGGCCATCAACACGCGAGTCAGCAGACTCCGGCTCGACACCTCCTCGGCCTCCTCGGCCTCATCTGCATCGGCTCCATCGCCCACAATCCTGGCACCCAAGAGGATACGGCTGAGCCTCAAGACGGCGCCCACACAACCCCACACAACAACAGCAACAACAACAACAGCAGCAGCAGTAACGACCAGTCTCCCGGATACGCCTGCCTCTGCGTTCCCTTTTTCCCCGCAGGAGGAGGCCGAGGCCAGGCCTGGGACGGGGAGGGGGAGGAGGACGGAGCAGCCGGCGCAGTACCACCTCGCAGTTCCCTTTGCTTTTGATCGCACCAGCAGCCACATTGTCACCACGCCACCACTGCCGGCCGAGTGGAGCGACGCCCAAGGAACACCCAATTTCAAGTTTGGGGTTGACTCCCAGGTCGCGATGCCGACAGAAGCAGCCATCTCGGCGCCCTACACACATCCACGCTCGCTGCGCAGCATCCTGCGCAACTCACCACATGCCCCTCCTCGATCCGCGTTCGATTCCCAGGACCACTCGACGAGGGGATGCCGCCCCGTCAAGCGCGTGTGCTACAACACGCCGCTCACGCAGACCATCACAAACAACAAGTACACAGTCTCGCACATTGACCTGCTTATCGCGGATGACATTGGCGCCTCCGTGTCGTCGTCGCTGTCGTCGGACGAGTCGGACGACATACACATGATGTCGTACACGCCTGACGAGACGCGCGATGGCGGGAGCACCCCGGGCCCTTGGGCCGACATGCAGCGCAGGATCGCATGCCTGGCGACGGCGACGACGACGACGACGACAACGACGACGGCAAACAGCTTGCGCAAGCGCAAGAGGAAGGAAAAGACACGCCGTTGGGTGTGGACCATTGGCGTCGAGGAAGAGGAAGAAGAGGACGAAACCAAGATCGGCGGCGCCATTGCCGCTCTCCGGGCCGCCGAGAGGATGGATGAGCTCGGCACTCCCGTCATGGCTGCGACACCCCCGCCCCTCGACAGCCACCTTGACTCGGGGTCGTCGTCTCCGACCCCGACGCCAAGCATGACGAGCAGCATCTCTGCCGACGACGACGATGATGACGACGACGACGACGGCTCTATGGATCTCGACCACCAGGGCCGCATGTACGAGATGAACCCCGACACACCGCGTGCGGCTATGCCGGCGCTCGTGCCCCTGCGCACGCCTGCATCTTTTAGCGTCAGCCCCGCTGCCCCCACCGGCTCTCGACCGGCTCTCTCCCTACTTGTTCCCGCGAAGCTGGATGCGTCCAAGCTCTGCCCTGGCGCCTGGAACCAGCCAGACTCGCCACTGCAGAGGGACGGCGGCTTCGCCATGGAACCTTGACCTCGTGCCGGGCTTATTTCCTTTCTTGGCGCCTGGCATGGAATGGGATCTTGCATTGCTTGACACTTGACACTTGCTGGGAGAGCTTGGCGTTGTGGTCTTCTTTTGCTGTCACTCGCATGCATGGGTATGCTTTCTGGCCGGCATGACGCCGGATGGTTCTTAAAAACGGCCTCGTTGGAACCGGGGATATAAATATAAATATAATGCGCCATAATTACATAATGCGCCAGACAGATAAATGTCTGAAGAATATACATACTATATTTATAAACGTACCTGGCCCGAAATGAGTTGTATTGGTCATCTGATAACTCATGCCTTACTTATAGTGTTGCAACGGCACTCTCAGCCAAGTAACTCTATCTCTTCTTATGGTGATCTATAAGGTTTGCAGTAAATGGCGTGTAACTGATTCTTACGACTGATTTTAAGTCTTGTTCTTACTTTCTTATATTTTCTCTTCTTTTTATTCTCTCTTGATCTTTTTGCTTTCTTCGCTTGCTTTCTTCTCTTGCTTTCTTCTCTTTATATTTTCTCTTCTCTTTGCGTCTGACCCAAGGATAAGCCTGGATTACATACGTGTCGGTAGGGGCATGATGCACGGGTGAGGCCAAGTTCAAGAAATTCCTTCCTCTTCGGGAAGGATACAAGCCCCCCTGCCCAAGGGAACTTGGAACTTGAGGGAACTTGGCACAATGTTTTGCCGGCCGACTGACTCTACTGCAATACTGCAAATGACTTATTAATCCCGTACTTTGTGTCGTGTCATCAAGCACCCTTGCTGTCAAGTTGTCCAGACCTAGGCCTCCCCTGGGTAGATTTGACAGGTATGTAATTCCAGCCAGAACGCGCACGCAGCCACGACTTTTATGCCGAGTTATGGGTGTCTGAAGAAAAAGGAAGGAAGAAGGAAGAAAGAAGAAGAAAAAGCAGATGACGAGAGGGTAGAGAGGACAGAGAGAGTGGGATAACACCAGGCTTTATCCCCTCCTATCCCAGATACGGTGTACAGTGAGTCATGACGGGTATCACACACACCAGTTATGTTACCCCGGTGCGTTGGGGATGCTTGTGCCCTTCAAGTTGCTCCACGATGAGCGCAAGCAGCTGTCGTTGTCGTTGTCGTTGCAGTCATAGCTTGCTCATGGTGTACAGTTGCCCCATCTGTGGCGACTGACTGCAACAACTCCTATTTCCAAGTTCATTTTTACACCCCTGCAGAAAGAAACCCTGATACGCCGTTTTCTGGTCCCAAAGACAACGAAATGGAAAAAAAATACAAAAAAGATATCCCATAAGCATCCCAAAATTGAAAAAGAAAAAAGAAATTAGAAAAAGTAAGATATCAAGACCGTCATTCTTCTTGTGGGACCCGCCACCGAGCCAGTTTCTCGCTGCCCACCGCCATCACCGGCTCAAAGTCGTAGTTTTCGTCATCCAGACCAGCAAAACCTACATCGACTTCATCGGCGAGATCAAGTTCATCGAGGTTATCAAGAACATCGACCGAGTCGTTGTCGTCGTCGTCTTCGACATCGTCATCGCTCGTTTCATTGGTGTCAATAGAAGACTTTATAGGCGACTTCCCCACGATCCACCTCACCAAGACCTTCCACGACGGAAGTCTGCTCTTTACCACGTCCAGGAACTCGTTGCCGTCGCCGTCGCCGTAGGCATACACTATGACTTCCTTCTCGCTCGGTATGATGCTGAGAATGCCCTGGATGACATGCACAAAGTCGGCAGCCATGCGAAGATTTCGCTTCTCGATCCACGGCGGGAATTTCGACTCGTCGATGAGGATGGACGTTGTATGCAAGCCACGGCACTTTTGCTTCACCAACGATCTGGTGTTTGGTTTTTTTTCAAAGGGCCACAATGTCAGCGTCCGAGGCCTACACTATCCCCGTCTGGTGTGTTGATCTCATTGTCTTGATAGCATTGTCGTGCAATAGTAATAAGAAGAAGAAAAAAAAAAAAAAAAAAAAAAAAAACTCACACGACGGCATCCGAAGAGTACAGCAGCGCATACCGATTCCAGCGGTTGCCGCACAGCTGCTTGTAGATGGGGATCCGCAACAGCAGGCGGCGGATCATGGACGCGTTGCGCTCGCCGATGCGCTCGAAAAAGGACCTGAGCACCGCCACCTCATGGGTCGGGTCGGGTTGGCCGTCGAGGAACTTTGCGTGCATGCTCTCAAAAGTGTTTCTCGAGTACAGCACGGGCGCGGCCTCGTCGTTGAAGCGCTTGCAGACGTGCAAGAACGAGGTGTGCGGCAGCGGCCGGTCGAGGAACCGGAAAGGCACCTTGTTGAAGATGATGACCGACATGGGCACAATCAGCAGCATCTCGTAGATCTCGAGCCGAATCTCGGCCGGGAATTTGAAAAAGTCCATCGCTGCGTCCGGCTGCCGGGCGGGCGGTCGTTGACGAGGTAGGGAAAATGCCGACCGAGGTGGGGAGGCGGGTGGGTGGTGAGCTGGCGAGCTGCTGATGGGCTGCTGATCTGATCTGATCTGAGACGTTGTTGGACGCCTCGTTGGTGCGAGGTCACGTTTGGGAGGTACAAATCTGGCAAACCACAGGGGTACCTGATTGCCGACAGCTTCTGGCAGCTACTGACAGCTAGTGGCAGCTGCTGACACTCACACAGCTTATGAAAAGCTACCCCACCCTGGCACTTGTATTTTGTTGTCCTCTCTGTCGTCATAGAGATAACTTATCTGCCTACTTGTTGTCCCTTACCTCAGAACTTGACCTGAAAGAAGACCATTGCGCATGTGGCTTGCGACAACCTGTTTTTTTCTATTTGTTTCTTCCTTGTGGAATTGAATGATCCCGCTTGCGCAGGTCTAAAAAGAGGTGGTCTAGTTGATCAAGACTTTGGTGGGGAAGCTGACAAGGTCGTCGTGTTTACGTCATTGAACGGATAGTCGCGTAGGCTATGATGTAATCGCAGACAAAGAGGCTCCCATTTCAAGATCTGTAGACGCTATTTATTGCCCTTGAATCATGTCCTCCTCCTCACATCCGCACGAGAATTCCTTTGGCCTTTTCTCTTGGTTCTCATGACCTCTTTTCTTTGCTCTTTTTCTTCCTCCTCTTCATTCCTACAGTCCCAGTCTACAGCTACAGTCTACCCACAGCTTCTTTGCTTGTCCAACAACAGACCATACCGTCTTTTGCTATTCAGGTATCTGGTATTGGGGAAAAGGGGATCAATACCATCTTGGCCAACCAGCGACGGAACAGAATGAGCACGGACGAGACTGTCGTGCCCTCGGGCCACCACTACAGCGGCCGCAACCGCGTGCCCAATATCCAGGAATTCGTCCAGCGTCTCGACAAGGACAAAAAAAGCCGTGATGCAGCCATCGACGCCGATAGCCGCGGCAAGCCGGACGCCGCCCCCCAGGATCACAAGATGCGTCAGGCCCGTGACCCTGTCACTGGCAAGGACGTTTGGATAAACGACGCCGACATCGACTACAAGGAGGCCGTCGACAATCCAGTGGTATGCTGCCCGCCGTCGACGTGTACCCCCCACACGACCTCGCTGAGACGACGCGTGCATTGCTTGCTGACAGACAAAAACATTCTAGCTCTCGGTGCCCAACGAAAACCTCGGCAAGGAGACGACAGTAAACGTTTCCTCGGACATGTCCGGAGAGGAGTACCGGCGGGCCCAGGACGTCTCCGCGCCTCCCAACCCAGTACAGGAGGGCTGCACGTCAGACATGCCGATCCGTAGCGAGAAGACGTCGGTGGTCTTCTACAAGACCCCGAGTGTCAGCTACGAGCCCATGTTCAAATCCCTCGAGCAGCGCGGCAACCTCCTTGCGGCCGCCATCTTCTTTTCCATCGTGTTCGCCGGCAAACTATTCGGAGGAACCATGTGGGGCCTTGTGCCTCTCGGATTCTGCGTCGCGTCTGGCGTGTTCCTCTGGATCAAGGACCTGATCAAGCACGGGCGGGACTTGGAATGGTCCAGCGAGCAAAACAGGGGCGAGACGGCAACCATGAACTTGATTCCCGAATCCGTCGAGTGGATGAACACGGCCCTGGGCATCGTGTGGGGCATGATCAACCCGGAAATGTTCGCTGCCGTGGCCGACACGTAAGTTGACAGAGCCCATCCCCTCCCGGCAAAGATCCCCCGAGCATCAATCATCATCATCATCATCACTGACACTTACTTGACCATCCATCCAGTCTTGAGGACGTCATGGTGGCGTCTGTCCCCGGCATCATCGAAAACGTCCGTGTGGCCGACATCTCCCAGGGCAACAATCCCATCCGCATTCTCAGCATGCGTGCCCTTCCCGACGCACACGTCAAGGACATCAAGGACGAGATCCACAAGGAAAACGAAAAGAACATGGACGCAGAGGAGCTCGCCGCTACCGAACAGTCCGGCGAGTTCTACAACCTCGAGGTCTCGCTCGCGTACCATGCCAAGCCGTCGTCCGGTGACATCTCGTCCAAGGCCAAGAACATGGGCATGCACCTCATTTTTTACCTCGGACTCAAGGGCCTCTTTGGCGTTCCCCTCCCGATCTGGGTCGAGCTCCTTGGCCTGGTCGCCACCGCACGCGTCCGTGTCCAGCTCACGCCCGAGCCGCCGTTTATCAAGACCCTGACCTTCACCCTCATGGGCCTTCCCCAGGTGCATGCCGGGTGCACGCCCATGGTCGAGAGGGGCGTCAACATCCTGAACCTTCCCGTCATCTCCAACTTTGTGAACTGGGCCATTGGTGCCGCGGCTTCCATGTATGTCGCGCCAAAGAGTATGACGCTCGATATTGGCAAGATGCTGCAGGGCGACGACATTAAGAAGGAGGTGGACGCCCTCGGTGTTATCTTCATCAGGATCCACAAGGCCACCGGCCTCAGCAAACAGGACCAGCGAGGCAGCAAGGGTGGCGGCTCGGATCCGTACATCACCGTCGCCTGGAGCAAATTCTCCAAGCCGCAGTTCTGCACGCGTGTCATCCAGGACGACCTCAATCCCGTCTTTGAGGAGAGCTGTGGCCTGCTCGTCACTACGGACCTCATTAAGGCCGACGAGCAGCTGTCGATGGAGCTGTGGGATAGCGACCGTTCGTCGGCCGATGATGTCGTCGGCAAAGTCGAGCTCAGCATCCAGAAGCTCATCCAGCACCCTGGCAAGATGTTCCCCCAGGTGTCCAAGCTCCGGGGCGTCAAGGCGGAGAGCAGCATGCCGGGCGAGCTGCACTGGGAGGTCGGCTTCTTTGGCAAGACGCAGTTCCGCAAGGCCCTCCGGACCGACGGCAAGGACGTCAACCTGCCGCCGGAGCTCCAGGACAAGAAGGAGCTCCAGGACGACAAGGGTGCCATCAACACGGCCCAGGAGGACGCCGTCGTGCACACGCCGCTCGATCCCCTCTGGCCCTCGGGCGTCGTCAGCGTTGTCGTCCACCAGATTGTCGGTCTGGAGCTAGCTAACATCAAGGGCTCCGAGGGAGGCAAGCGCAAGGGCCGCGAATTCGAGCCTGCCCGCCCCGAGGCAGGCGACGTCAAGGAGGAGGAGGGCAAGAAGCTCCCGAGCTCGTACTGCACCATCCTCATCAACGACGACCTCGTCTACAAGACCCGCACCAAGGCCGTCTCGTCTCAGCCCATCTTCAACGCGGGCACCGAAAGGTTCATCCGCGACTGGAGGTCCGCCATCGTCACCGTCACCGTTCGCGACTCGCGCAACAGGCAGCACGACCCCATCCTGGGCGTCGTCCCGCTGAAGCTCGCCGATATCCTGGTCAAGGGCAGCCAGGTCACTCGGTGGTATCCCCTCGACGGCGGTGTCGGGTTCGGCAGGATCAGGATCTCGCTCCTGTTCCGGTCCGTCGAGCTGAAGCTGCCGCCGTCCCAGCTCGGATGGGAGATTGGCACGTTTGAGTTCATCTCGACCTCGATCACGGCTGTCGGCTACGGCCAGGGCAGGATGAAGATGCGGCTTCGCACCGGCGGCAGCTCCGCCAACATTAGGAAGGGCGCCTGTTCGACCGTCGCCGACGGGCCCGGCGTCTCGTGGGACGTCAGCGGCACCAACAACCACCCCAAGGTCCGGCTTCCGGTCCGCTACCGCTACCGCTCCCCCATCTTCTTTGAGCTCTATCCTTCTGGCAAACGGTCCCCCGCCGCGTACGCGTCCCTCTGGCTCCAGGAAATCACAGATCTGGATGAGCAGGACTTTGACATTCCCATCTGGAAGTGCAACAACGGCATGCGCCTCTCGCAGAACTACATCACCGAGGACAACTTTAGGAGCGTTCCCGACATTGACATGGAGATGGTGGGCCGCCTGCGCTTCCGCGGAAGGTTCTCGAGCGGCACCGACCGCGACCACATCAAGTTTGTCAGCGACAACGATTCTCGCGAGACCATAGAGACATGGGAGGCGTGCTTTGCCGAGGGCGTCCGCCAGGAGGAGGTCAAGGGAGAGATCCACCCCGTGGTACAGCGCCTCCACGACGAGTCCCTCACCCAAGGCCGCGACGTGCTCGCCCAGGCCGATCCCAGGGACAAGGAAAAGTGGCTGGCCAAGGACGGCACCGACTGGAGCCTTGCTTTCGGCTCCGACCCTACCTCGCTCGTGCCCAAGCCTGGCAACGCCGCCGCCATGGACGAGGAGGAGAGCTACGACAACTTCAATGCTGGTGAAAACGACGACGATGAGATTGACGAAGACGACGACGAGGATGATAGCAGCAACCCGGACCTGGTCGTTGGTGACACCAACTCAACCCTGCACACGCCGCCTTACTCTCCCACGCAGTCGGACGTCTCCAACGATGGCGAGCGCCGTTCCTCGATGGATTCCAGCGCATCTCGATCGAGCCGCAACCCGGTTACCAAATACCGCGAGTACCGCCAGCGTAGCCGGGACCTGCACCGGAACCACCGTGGCCTGATGCAGTGGCGCCCAATGCGCAACGTCCAGTTTGCAAAAGACGAGGCGCTCTTCGCCGCCCGAAAGGTGAAGAACATGGGCGCGCTGGACGGCCGCAAGCCGGACGTCGAGACTGAGGTCTAATTGCACGGGCAGGTAGTTGGGGGACGCATTAATATGGGGGGGGCGATATACCATACGGGGTCGGGAAAAAATTGGGGATGGGCGTTTATTTCCTGGTTTTAAATAGCAATAGCTTCTTATTATTATTAATGCATTTGATATTGGGCGAGCAAGGTGAACTCAGTGAAGGTGAACTGTGTTCGGTGTGTTCGGTGAGCTCGGTATTAGTCACAAGTCACGTGTCATCATCTTGGCTCCATAAATTCTTATCGGGAGGACGATAAAAATTTACCAAAAAAAAAAAATATATAAGTTGACGGCCTCAAATTATATATACATTCATGATATCTATATCCTTGGTACCAAGAGCAACATGTCTGGTCCGACACTCGAGGACAAGCTTGACAATATCAAGTGCCCCGGTCTTCAGAGCCAGGAAAAGGTATGATCCGCCAAATTGTCGTTATAAATCCTCCTGAACCAGCTGACAGCTTATCCAGACCGTGGTTGTCCTTCGGGCAGTGGAAGCGACTTTGAAAGAACAGAACACGCCGCAAACTGCCACAGGGTACTTTGCCGCGCTTCTTTCGTCGCTGAATCAGGCCAACGGCAATGGCGCGGTGAATACAGGACTTTCGACCCCCATAGTCTACCTCCTCGACGTCGTCACTCCGTTCGCTCCAGTCGCTCTGCTCCGATCCAAATTCACGCAGATCCTCTCCCTCCTTGCACCTATCCTTGCCCTCCAGGATGCCGAGGCGCCGCTCCTCCGCTCTTCGATTGGATGTCTTGAGACCCTGCTCATTGCCCAAGACTCGATAGCATGGGACCTGTCGGTCACGCAGGTGGGCCCTCGCCGCGCTGTTGCCGGCCTCCTGAACCTCTCCCTTGACCACCGTCCAAAGGTGCGCAAGCGTGCTCTGGAGGCCCTCAGGAGAATCCTGCAGAGCCCGCCCCCCAGCCCATCGTCCGATCACCCGGCGGCCGACATGTGTGCGCACGCTGCGCTCACCGGCCTCGAAGAGATGGCGACCAAGGCGCTACAGCAAAAAAAGAACAAGAACAAGAGCAAGAGCAAGAAGAACGAGAAGAAAGGCTCCGAGGACAGCGGCGCGCACAACCCGGGCCTGCTCCACGCCCTCCAGATGGTCAAGACGGTGGCGTCGGCCAGCAGCGGTTGGCCAGGACCAAAGATCGAGCCACTCTGCGAGCTGCTGCTGGGGATCGCGCGTGTCGGGAACGAGTACATGGTCGTGTCGGCGTTTGACATTTTCGATAAAATCTTTGAGGGCCTGGCGGGGGAGGTTGCGTCGGCGAAGCTTCCGAGGCTGATGACCGTCATCACGGACCTGCGGCCCAGCATTGGGGACGCCCAGCTCATCCCGCCGTGGCTGGCTGTGCTGTCCAGAGGCTACGACGTGTCGGCGGAAATAGAGCCCGAGGATACGTTTGCAAAGCTGCCGGAAGCTTTCGAGATGATCATACCGTTTCTCAAGTCGCCGTCTCCAGAGGTGCGCGTCGCGGGCGCCGAGTGTCTGCGGTCGTTTGTGGCCACCTGCATACCGAGCCAAGTGATTGTCGAGCCGTCAATCTATGACGAAAAGGTCCTGGACAAAATTGCCAAGGCGGCGACGTCGCTTCTGAGCGTCCAGTACCAGGCCGCGTGGCTCGAGACGTTCAAGCTCATTGGCGCCATGTTTGACGCCCTGCGATGGAGGGCTTACCCCGTCATGGCCAACGTGGTCCGGATTATCGGCGAGATCAGGTCCAGCAACGCGTTTCGCAACAAGGAGGAGGCCGACGCGGTCCTGGGCAGGGCCGTCCGCGCCATGGGGCCCGAGGCGGTCCTTGGCATCCTCCCGCTGAACCTTAGCAAACCCGCAAAGGACGGCCAGTCGGGCCGGGCCTGGATGCTGCCCATACTGCGCGACTACACCAGCAACACCACGCTGGCCCACTTCAGGGCCGAGATGGTGCCGCTGAGCCAGGATATGTTCCAGAGAGTTCTGGACCACGGCGACGGGGAAAAGACGATGGAGACCAAGATCTACGAGACCATCGTCCAGCAGGCCTGGTCCACCTTGCCTGGCTACTGCGACCAGCCTCTGGACATTGGCACGGCATTCGACCACGAGTTTGCCCAGCAATTGGCCGAACTGCTGTACAGCCAGGTCGAACTGAGGCCTGACATTTGCAGGGGCCTCAAGAATCTTGTCGAGTCGAGCAGGGACATGGCCGAGATGATGGAACAGGAAGACGACGACGACGACTTGTCGTTGCTGCTGCTGCGGAGCCGGACCACAAAGGCGCAGGCGCAGGCAAACCTGGCGCATCTGGGCCAGTTCTCGGCAAACATGCTGGCCGTCCTTTTCAACGTCTACACCCAGACCCTGCCGCAAAACAGGGGTCCGATGCTTCAGACCATCAACGCCTTCCTCAGCATCACGCCGCAGCCTGCTCTGGTGGATACGTTTGACAAGGTGAGCAAGCTGCTCGCGGGCGAGCTTCAAAAGACGCCCGCCGCGCCGGAAAAGCAAAAAGCCAAGGCCGCCTCCTCCTCCCAAGACCACCTGCCACCGACCTCAAACACGCTCATGGATCTCGTCATCACCATGTCGGTCTACCTCCCCCGCGAGAGCTTCGGCGCGATGTTCGAGCTGGCGGCCGCGGTCATCAACAGGGAAGAGGAGCCGCAGCTGCAGAAAAAGGCCTACAAGCTGATCCCGCGGCTCGCCGAGTCCGAGGCCGGAAAGGCCGCGCTCGAGGAGAGATTCTGGGAGCTCCAGGCACTGCTGACGGCAAGCGCGCAAAAGGTGTCGGCTCCAGCGAGGCGCGAGCGGCTCGCTGCCATCGAGGCGCTTCTGCCCTGTGTGCCCGACGCGGCCCTCCATTTCATCCCCACAATCATCAGCGAGGTTGTCATTTGCTGCAAGGAGAACAACGAACGTGCCAGGGAATCCGCCTACAACCTGCTCGTCCAGATGGGCCGGCGCATGGAAGCGGCGCAGGGGGTCGTGATCCGCAACAGCAAAGTGCCTCACATGCCCAAGGACGCGCCCGACGCCGCCGCAAGCATCGAGGAGTACCTGACCATGGTCAGCGCCGGGCTGGCCGGCAGCACCCCCCACATGATTTCGGCCACGGTCACGGCCGTGACGAGACTAATGTACGAATTCCGGTCCGCGCTCAGCGAGCAGACGCTCACGGATCTGGTCCAGACGATGGACCTGTTCCTGACGTCCAACAATCGCGAGATCGTCAAGAGTGTTCTCGGCTTCGTCAAGGTCTCGGTAATCAGCCTGCCCACCGGCCTGATGGTTCCGCGGCTGCCCAGTCTCATCCCCAACCTGATCATCTGGAGCAACGAGCACAAGGCCCATTTCAAGTCCAAGGTCAAGCACATTATCGAGCGCATGCTTCGCAAGTACGGATTCGACCTCGTCAACAAAAACTGCCCCGAAGCCGAGCGCAAACTCATTGCAAACATCCGCAAGACCAAGGAGCGGGCCAAGAAAAAGAGGGACACGGGCGAGGACGGGGAGGATGGTGACGACGACGACAACGACGACAACGACGACGACGACGATGACGACAACAACAACAGCAGCAGAAAGCAGTCACGCAAGTTTGAGAGCGAGTACGACGAGGCGCTCTACAGCAGCGCGTCGGAATCAGAGCGCGAGGATGACGACCAAAAGGCTGCGGCCGCAAGGAAGAGCAGGAAGCGCGGCCCCAAGGGTGGCGACGCGTACATTGTGGAGGACGAGGACGAGCCGCTTGATCTGCTGGACAGGAGATCGCTGGCCAACATATCATCCACAAAACCAGTCAGAGCCAAGAAGCCGACGGCGAGATCCAGGACCACCAAGTACGATCCCGACGGCAGGCTCATCCTTGGCAAGGACAGCGATGATGATGATGATAAGGATGGCGGCATGGACATCGACAGGCCGGAGGAGGAGTCGGGGATTGGCGCCTATGTCGCGGCTCTCAGGAGCCGAGATGCGCCGACGCGGGGACGGGGAGGCAAGCTCAAGTTCTCCAATAGGAGATCCAAGGGCGACGACGACAACGACGACGATATGGGCCAGGGCGATGGGGTCCAGGCGGCCAGGGCACAGTTCAAGGCCGGTAGGGGGGGTCGCGGTGGCATGCGGGGAAGGCACGGGCAAGGATCCCGGGGCGGCGGCCGGGGCGGCCGAAGCGGAAAGGGGGGCATAGCAGCAGGGAGGAGGGGTCTGGGGGAAGACAAGCAACGAGGCCCCCCGGTGGCGAATGGCGGTGTCAGGAAGGCATCATCGCCATCATTTGGCCGCGGCAAAAGGGGGAGGTGGTGATGGATGGATGGATGGGATAGATACGACGAACGAACTTTTTCCACGGGTACGTGAATTTACTGAATTTACTGGATTTACCTCAATGAGATCTTATACCCTATCTACCTGGAAGGGGGAAGAAAAGAAAAAAAGGCCACCACGCCACAGGACGTGAGTTGGTCATATGCAACAAGTTCTTGGCCGCCCTTTGCGCCCTTCGAAGTCGATACTATGTATATAGAAAAAACAAGCCCAGTAAACGCCGGAAGAAACGACAACAAATACGCTGCTGTTGCTGCTGCTGCCTCTGGGTTTGAATCACCGGAACTTGCTGAAGAGAACGGCAAGGATGAGCAGGACGAGAATTGTGATGATGGAGATGGTTATTACGCGATTCGTGGCCATTCTATAAGCGAGACTCTGGTTAACAACACACTGATAATCTTGCCAGGGCGATCGGCCGCATTGCAACGCTTGGCAGGCAGGGTGCAGCTCACCTCCGGGCCATGCTCCTCAGTGTCTTGATGCTCCTGTCGACATAGCCCTCGCTCTCGAGCAGACGGTCGTGCGCGTGCCTGATAGTCTCGCGCTGGCCCTGCAGGTCGGCCAGGGTGCTCGTGCCGATGGCCTCGGTCTCGGAGGCGAGCTGCTGGCTGGCGCGCAGACGCTGGGTGGAGCGGTCGAGGCGCTCGGTGCCGGAGAGAAGCTGCTGGCGCTGCTCGTAGTGGGCGTCGGCCGACGGGTTTGCGCCGTCCGGGTCGTCGGTGTAGCGGTGGCCAAAGAGGCCGGCGCGCGAGTCGGCGAGCGTGGCGAGGCGGGTGCGGCTGTTTTGGACGTCTTGCTCGTAGTTGCGCAGGCGGATGTTGATCTTGGGGCGGAGAGCGGTGGGGACGTTTTGCTTTTCGAGGCGCATCTGCGCGATCTGGATGGAGGGAAGGGGAGTCAGTATTTTTTCAAAGGAGAGAAATATATATATATATAGAACATAAAACTCACAAGTTCCTGGGCTTCCTGGACGGCACGTTCAGCCAGACTTAGGGCGGCTTTGCGCGGCTCGGCCGACAGCCCAGGAATCTGATCGAGCTGTTGGGTGATGTCGGCGTGGACGAGCTTGAAGTCGGTCTCGTACGAGCTAAAGAGCTCGGTGCCGGCGTCGGTGTCGAGAGGGTTTGCCATGGTGGAGGAGTTGTTGTTGTTTCGTGGACAAGTTGTTGGTTGTTTTGTTGTCTCTTGGTCGAGGCCAAGGCCATTGCGGCGACGTCAAACGTCAAACAGCATCAAAGAACAAGGAGGTTTGTCGTCACCCAGCTGTGACCAGCTGTGACCAGCCGGCCATGTATCATCTCTTATCTCCTGCTTAGGTCATCGATAATGCCCCACAAGTCCACAAATCTAATTTAAAAAAATTCTTGCTCCTTTTCCTCTTCTTCTCTCTCCTCATTAACAAAGTTGATTACCCCGGGAATGAAGATCAAAGGCGCGGCGTTTCTCCTCCGATGAGAGCCGGGTTGTATTGACCGGGTAGAGAAACGGATGCCAGCTCTGGTAAACGCGGCGCTTTAAGAACTGGGACCCCACGGCCTTCTTGTTCCAGAGAGGCAAACGGATCTCAGTCCCGTTGAGTGCTCGACATAATCTACATACCAAACCATTGTCTGCCCTATCGTGGAAAGGACCAGCCAGATCTGCGCTCCCGCAAACGTGTAGCGCTGTGAGTCGTCAGGGACGCCTCACTCTCGTGCCTCGTGTGCCCTATCGTCGGTTGCCCGTCCTCTGGCTGGTTTTCACATGCCCAACATGAATGATTTGGCCCTTGTCTGCCCGATGATCCGCAAGTCGCAGACTGGGGCTAGAACTGACTGGGGGCTGGAACTGAGCTGAGATGGGCTTCTCTTGGCCCATCAGTCATCAATCACTCCTTTGTTTTATCGGTCCGGATCTCATGCATCGATCCTCAATGCTGGTTGTGCTGCAGCCCTGCCTGGTTGACGACAAAACAAGCCGAGATTAAAGAGGAGACAACCCGCGCCAAGATTGAGCGCCTGCTAATAAGTCGTTTCAGTAATTGTGATTTCAGTGCTTTCAGATTCCGCTGAACCTTTTCTTGCTTTCCATCACCATCATCATCACCTCCATCGTCGTCGTCACCACCTTGGATCACCTCTGTCATCACGTCACCTCCGTCACCACATCGCCCTCGACCGCACCAGACATGAGTCAGCCCCGTGTCGCCGATCGCGACTCGTGGCTCTCAACGGCGTCTTGTTCGGTGACCAGGAAAAAGGTGGCGATTGTCGGGAGTGGCAGCGCCGGGATTGCGGCCCTCTGGGCCCTGAACCGAACACATCATGATGTCTACCTCTACGAGGCGGCCGATCGCCTCGGCGGCCACACAAACACAGTCACATGGAGGACTGGCAAGTATAGCACCGCCGTCGATGCGGGCTTTGTGGCCTTTAACACTGCGACGTCTCGTATGTTTTTTTGTTTTTTTTAATATTATTCATCCACATGTCCATCGGTCCATCTGCCATCTATCGATATAAATATATATATATATTCCTACTGACACCCCCCAGCCAACTTTCTCAGCTTTCTCAAAAAGATAAAGGTCAAGACAATGCCAAGCACCCTGACGTTTGGCGTGTCGCGCGACGGCGGTCTCGTCGAATGGGCTGGCGCAAGCCTCGACGCGCTCTTTTGCCAGCGCCAGCGCATCCTGTCGTTGCGCCTGTGGCGCATGGTGTTTGACCTTGTGCGCTTCAACCAGTTCGCCCTCGACCTCCTCATAAACGACGACGTGCCTTTGGACCTCAGCATCGGCCAGTACCTCGATCGCGAGGCCTACTCGGACGCCTTCCGCGACGACTACCTGATCCCGCTGGCCGCCGCCGTCTGGGGCGTCGTCGGCGCCAGGTGCGCGCTCGAGATCCCCGCCGTGGCCTTTGCCCGGTTCATGTGGAACAACCACCTGCTGTCGATGCTGGCGCAGCGGCCGGCCTGGCTGACGCTGGCCGACGGGTCTCGATCCTACATCGACACGGTAATGGGAGGGTTCCCCCCCAACCACCTGTTCCTGCGCACACCCGTCAAGCACGTGCGCAACACGTCCGACGGCCGCGTCCAGCTCGAGCTGCAAAGAGGCTCGTTCGAGGTATACGACCACGTCATCCTCGCCTGCCACGCCGACCAGGCTCTCGCCATCATCGGCCCTGACGCCACCGCGCTCGAGCGCGAGATACTGTCGTCCTTCAAGACGTCCCCGAGCAAGGTGGTGCTCCACTCGGACGCCTCGCTCATGCCGCGCACCCGCAAGGCCTGGTCGGGCTGGAACTACCTGGGCCAGTCGGGCAAAAAAAGCACCGCCGCCGGATCGCTCACGTACAATATGAACGCGCTCCAGAGCATCCCTGCTGCCACGTTTGGCGAGGTGTTTGTGACCCTGAACCCGCTGCGCGAGCCGGATCCCGTCACCGTCCAAGGACGCTTCGAATATCACCACCTGGCGTATACGGCCGAGACCATGGCAGCCCAGAAGCGTCTCCAAGACATCCAGAACACGCGCTGCATCAGCTATGCGGGTGCATGGACCGCCGGGCATGGCCTCCACGAGGACGGGTTCAGCAGCGGCCTGGCCGTTGCCAAGGACCACCTGGGCACCAAGCTGCCGTTTGAGTTTGTCGACGCAGCGTACTCGAGAGGCCGTCGGCCGATGCTGGGACTGGACGACCTGCTCCTCCGCGTCGTGATTCTGCTGGTGCAGCTGTTCTTTGGGCTCCTGGCAAGCACCTGGCAGGCGGCGGGGGACGAGGCGAGGAGGATGCGAGTGACCAGCAAGAAAGGCATCGTCACCAGAGCCAAAATCAGATTCTGAGCTTTGATCAACGGATACAGACGTGGGAAAGGCCGCGTCCTCAATGGCAACGGCAATGGCAACGGCAACGGAAACGCCAACGCCAACCCCAGCCCCAACGGCCACCGGTGTCCTACTCCTACAAGGAGGAGTCCAAGCAGCAAGGCTTGCTAGAGGCAGTTGAGGCTGCCAGCTGGGAGATTCACCATGTCACATGGCCTGGCTGACTTTGCTTCCTTGGCATGGCCGATATTTGAGAGTTGGAGCTGGGAATCAGACGGCTTGACAGCCACGTACGTTTCTTGTTCCGAAATAGGATGGGTTCATTGGAAATAAACGAAGCTATTCAGGGGCATATCTGGCAATTTTCCACAATTTCCACAGCGTCTCACTTGTATCAAAGGGGCTAAAGTCATCATGTCCAGTTTGGTATTTTGGCAGTCAGGTAATCACCCTCGAATGTCCAGGCCCACTCATGAGGGGGGGCCGGACAGATGAAGGGAAAAGAAAAAGGAAAAGAAAAAGAAAGGAAAAGAAAAAGAAAAAGGAACAATAGTGACACAGACACCGAGGGCCAAAGCAGGTGCCCGTCTCTCAGCCCTCATAGTCAGCCAGCCAAGGAAGGACTCGTTCAGATCCGATCCGACGCCAACGAGCCCCATGATGGCCGGTGGAGATGACAACTGAGGTCGAGGGGGCCCATGGCACCATGCTGCCCGCCGCCGCCGCACTCCCGACGGGCAATGAACCGACCAGCCGCACCCGCCCGCACCCGCTCCTCTCGAGGCTGGAATATCCTATCCCTATCCCCATCCCTCGCCCCAGGCGCTGCAATCGGTTGCCACCAATAAGAGCCGCCTTTTGGCTGAGCGCCGCCAGTCGCACGAAATGCGACTGTACGGAGAATGTGCGGCCGATTGGGGGGTCTTTTGATTCTTGTGTTGCCTTTGCCAAGTCTCGCTAGTGCGAGTATACCCACTTGCGTTTCATCGAGGTGGGGGGGCGCTTTGGTCTATGAAACAAACGTACGCACAATCTTGAGCTTATGTTGGGACTGGGCTGGAGGCTGAGCGGGCAGGCTGGGTATGGGCGGGTGATATCTTGTTTGATGTTTTGCGAGCTGTGCGGCGCGCCGATCCTGTTCGGGATTGCTGACACGCGGCGCATCGTCAAGGAAATCAAGGCGCGCAGAATCCAGTCTGCAGTGGTGATTCGGGTTGTGCTTGTTGGTGGCCATGGACATGATAAAACCTGGCCCTCACCCGTCGTGATGGGGACTTTGGCCTACACCTGCTCTCTATATCTTGCTTTTGCCTTTCTTTTCTTGCCCTGCTCGACTGTTGACAGCTTCTTGGCAGCGCTCTGTGCGTGCCGTTTGCACTCTTTTTTTTATAGCATCTCCTTTCACAAGCACAACATCCATCAGAGCACACAGACACCTTTCTTCTTTTCTCATAACACACACTCGTATATACTCCTGCGACTTGTGCGTGCTGGGCACCCGCCGCGTACTCGTATACGGCTTCCTCGACCTGTGTCTCGCTCCATAGACACAGCATGGCACACACTCGCATTGCAGGGACGGCTCTGGCCCTCCTCGTGGCGGCCGCGTCCGTCTCCGCTCACGGGCATGTCATCTCCATCATCATCGACGGCTTGTCGTACAAAGGCTGGGACCTTGGCAGTGGCGAGGGAGACAGCCTCACCGTTGGCTGGCAGGGAGTGCCGGACGATGGCCCCGTCATGACCTCGCAGTATAAATCCGGAGACATTGTGGTGAGCTGCTCCCTCTCTCCCTCTCTCCCTCCCTCTCGCTCTCTCCTGACAGTCTGCAGTGCGGAAACAGAGCCACCCCCGCACCCGGATATGCCGTCGCAGCAGCTGGCAGCACCGTTTACGTGCAGTGGGACCTTGACCAGGACGACCTGGGCCAGATCTGGCCCGTCTCGCACAAGGGACCCATCATTGACATGCTGGCCCCGTGCCCGGACTCGGGCTGCTCCGACGTCGACAAGGAGTCGCTCGAGTTCTTCACCATCTCGCAGGCCGGCCTCATTGACGGCAATGCCGGTGATGGCGGCAAGTGGCACACCGACGTCCTTATCGAGAACAAGAATGGCTGGGTCATCCAGATCCCCGAGTCCGTCGCGCCGGGCTTCTACGTGCTCCGCCACGAGATCATCGCCCTCCACAACGCACCCAACACCGAGGGCGGCGCCCAGAACTACCCCCAGTGCTTCAACCTCGAGATCACGGGCGCCGGTGCCGAGAAGCCCCAGGGCACCAAGGCCACCGATCTGTACTCGGCCGACGACAAGGGCATCGCCTTTAGCATCTGGGAGCCCATGGACAGCTACCCCATCCCGGGGCCGGAGCCCATTGCGGACGCGGAGCTGGCCCCCCAGGAGTACCGGACGGCGACGGGCGAGGGCAAGGCCTTGCAGGGCTGGGAGAAGTCGCAGCCCGCTTCTCAGGAATCCGACACCACGTCTGACGCCAAGCCGTCGGCGACTGCAGCGCAGCAGCAGCCTGCTGCCGTCAGCGCCACCGAAGCGCCAGAGAAGGACCCTCAAGAGGAGGGGGAAGAGCACGAGGAGGATGTGCCCGAGAGCACCACCACCATGTGGCGCACAGTGACCATCACCCGGACCGCAGCTTCTTCTCCAACTTCGAGTGCGTGTGGACACCGCGGCGGCCGAGACGGCCATGAATCGCCCTCCCCTACGAATGGCGGCGTTCCAGAGGAGACGGATGGCTCTGAAATGGACGGCGACGGCGACGAGGACGGGGACGATTACTCGCGCAAGAGGAGACATGCGAGGGACGTTGTCATGGGCAAGGCCTAGAGCGTGTCATGGTTGAGTAGCGTCCAAAATGTGTGTTATAAGGGGGGGATGAATGCCTGTATCCTTCGTTTTTGTATCTATTTGACACAACTTGCCGCCATCCATGCGCAGGACATGGACAAAAGGCTTCTTTATATATATATCAAAACAGAATAAGCATCACTTTCCCGACAACGGTGACGAGAACTGGCCGTTGTTGTCATATCTCGCCTCTGCGGATTGACTTTGTTAGCAAGCAACCAAAAGGCCCACCCATGTGTGCGTAAACCCACTGAAAAAAGTGTAGTTCAACGTGACCGAGTCGATATCCTTCATGTTCACATCCTTGAGCAGGTCAGGATCCAGGTAAAAGAACACGGGCATGTCGACGGTCTCGCCGGCGGCCAGCCTCTGCTCCTCGAAGCAGAAGCACTGGATCTTGGAGAAGTACGGCGCCACCTGCGCGGGCGTCACGCTGTACGTGGCGACGCCGATAATGTCCGAATCGCTCCGGTTGGTCGCCGTGTAAAACGCCAGCGCCGTCTCGCCGGGGAGCACGCGCACCTCGCGCTGCTGCGGCGTAAACTTCCACGGTAGCATGTCCGAGACGCAGGCGTGGAACTGTACGCGGATACGCTTTGCGTTGGCCACAGGGACAAGCCTCGAGACCTGGTCGGAGCCATCGGACGCCGAGTCGTAGCTGCCGTGGGCGCGCACGGGCTGCCCGCCCCAGCCAGTGGTTTGGCAGATCTGACAAGAGCCGGGCGTCAGTCGGGAGGGGGATGTAGACTCCCAAGACAAACAGACAGACAGACGTAAAAACGGGAGGGGGGCATACCATCTTGTACAGGGGGACGGAGGCGTATGCCAGTGTGGCCATTCCGATAATGATGCTGATTGTGTAGTTCCTGCACGCGTGCGACGTTTTCTTGTGTCAGCTTTGCATGCTCCTTTGCTCCTTTTGTGGGCTTTTGTCGTGGGCGTGCGTACATGACTGTCTGGTTCTTCTTTTTGTGGTGGGCGTGCCACTCCTCCATTGTCGGCGGTCTTGGTCGGCGCGCTTCCTGCGCTCTGGCCGGCGTCTGTGTCTGCGCCGTCGCAGGCGACTCGGTCGACGACAATCTGGCACGATTCGGGTGCAGAGATGCACGGGGGGGGCAGAGAGGCACGAGCGCGCGCTGCTGGCAGCGGAGACAGCGCCATTGCGATCGCGTCGGGAGGACGAGACGGCTGACGAGCGCGGTGAGGTGCATGTTGGAGGTTCGTGATTAGGATGGAGAGCTCGGTTTGGCTGTGGCGAATCGAAGAATCACGAGTGAGTGGGTTGACAAGAGCTTGCTATGATGGGGTTGTGATTGAGAGCACACTACAAAGATATATTTATATTTTCAAGCTCAATTGGTCTTTCCGAAAAAGGTAGCTTATAGTGCATTTGGCTACAAGAGCTGACCTAACAACTTGAAAAGAGTCTATATCATATGCTACATACTGCTCCTATGACTTTATCGCACGTGACCCACAACTTGCCAATTTCCAACAACCACCTAAATAATCCCACGTCTTTTTTTTTCTCACGACACGCCAAATCCACCACCCACCGCATAACCGTCCCCAACGCCAATCACCATGAAGGTCAACAAGCGTACGTTGAGAGACCGCCAGGCGCAATTCACATTCCATCCTAACCCATGCCGCAGACATTTCCTCCTCCCGGCGCAAGTCGCGCAGCGCCCACTTCAATGCCCCCTCCAGCGAGAGGCGCGTCATCATGAGCGCCCCCCTCAGCAGGGAGCTCCGCGAGAAGTACAACGTAAGCCTTGAGGCCTCTGGCAGGTCCAATGCCAACTGTTCTCGTGTGTGCTGACATGCTCGTTCCCGCAGGTCCGCTCCATGCCCATCCGCAAGGACGATGAGGTTACGGTCGTGCGTGGCACCAACAAGGACCGCGAGGGCAAGGTCACGGCCGTGTACCGCCTCAAGTATGTCATCCACATCGACAAGCTCACCCGCGACAAGGCATCCGGCCAGAGCGTTCCTGTCGGCATCCACCCAAGCAAGGTCGTCATCACCAAGCTCAAGCTCGACAGGGACCGCGAGGCCATCCTTGAACGCAAGAAGCTCGGCCGTGACCTTGCACAAAAGGCCAAGGCCAAGGCTGCCTCTTCATAAATAAAAGAAACAATCATATCCTCTCGGCCATGGATGAAGAGCGGCGACCAGGTGGGGTCGGCCAAACTCGCGGATGATGGATGATGGCATGCATCACACTGGCGTTTGGGGGGTTCCGGGTCCAATGCAAGCAGGGGAAGCTTGAGGCCGTCCGGCTGGCTACTCGCAGACACACAATCGAGAAACTCGCTTTTCTCTATGGCCATTTCACGTCGCGCCCAGCACGCCTGTGAAATGATCCATGGGAGGTCCTCCCGAAGTCTTCTTCTCGATGCTTGGCTGTCATGTTGAAGGCCTCGTAAGTGCAACTGTAGTCGTAGACGTAGCAGGCCATGGCCCGCTAGGATTATCTCCGTGTCAGCCACAGTCGATGGTTTTCGTGGTATACGACTAGCGAAGAGCAACCCCAGTAGGAGGAATGTAATCACCATCTCCTGCTCTCACGGAAGACTTCCGCCGAGTTGACAAATGAGGCTGGGAATTTGAAGTTGAGGCACATTGAAGATGTAATAAAAGTAAGGGATATACTATACTGCATAGATGTACTGATTCTGAATTACCGCCCTAACGGGATGAGTATTGCTGCTGTCCCCAAGCTGTCCCCATATACGTCAGTACACTCTTGGCCAAGGCGCAGGCGCAGACGATAATGGGCCTCCCGGACTGGTAGTGAGCATCAGCCCTTCTGGACCATGAGTCCCAGATGACTGGAGCCAAGGTTTCCATTGCTCGTCGGTTATACCTACCTGGCAGTCCATGCTGTTGGTTCGATCAATATCACGATCGGTAGATGGTGGTAGTAGGTAGTAGGTACCTCGCCTGTGCCTACCGCGATTAATTGCACTCCTGATACTTGGGATGCTCTTGCTTGTGATGAGGTGGATAAGTAAGCAGTTCACCCCAACTGGCCATCATGGACTGGACGATAAAGCAGGCACTACGTAGTATCTCTCCAGATAACCATGATATAACAGAGTCAGCGTTCAAAGCTGGCCAAAGAAGATATCGTGAGTGCAGAGAGATGCTGGCAGCTCCTGCTATGTCCTCGAATGGAAGGCACGCACGCCTCTTGAGCACGATGAAAAGGCAAGAAAGAATAAGCACCTACTGCTGGCATCTACAGATGGCTACGTCTAACGAGCTGCCTTTCTCTTCTCGCTTCTCTTCTCTTTTTATCGTTACCTTCTCCCGTTCTTTATCTCTCTCGCCCTCTCCCTCTCTCTCACAACTCTCCCTCTCTCACACAACTCTCTCTCTCTCTTACGCACACTCTCACTCTCTTCTTCGCTTCTCCTGACCTCAACCTCTTCGGCTAGCTTTGGAAGCTCCTACCGCCTTGTTCTTGGTCTCTGCAGCCTCTTGATAATTCTCATCTTTCCATTGGAGCCATCACGGCAGTATCATAGCTCTTTGCCTTTTTGCATTCGCTCACCTGAAAACAAGGTCGATTTCTCCGAGAACACAACGGCAAAAATGGCTGCCAAGGTCTACCCACCGAAGCAGCTGCTCACCCTCCGAGGACAGCAGTACTCGGAGAAGCTCATGGTGCGAGCAAAGGACAGGGACATCAGTGAGCTGGCCCCATATATCCTATCCTGTCCCCCTTCTGGATCTCTATCTGACAGACGTGGCCTTGATAGCTGACATCCTGCGAGTTTCCGACAACACACGACGCAAGGTGGCTGCGCGTATGACTGCCGAGGCGCAGCGTCTGACCAGGGAGGTGGACGCCACCAAGGAAAACGCCCCGAATCGCGATGATAGCTCCAGCGGCGACACCGAGTGGAAGTACCGAGGCCGCACCAACTCCGAGGTCTCGTCCAGCCAGCCCATTCCCGCACCGTCGGGCATGAGTGCCCAGAAGGACGAGGGCTTCCAAAAGTTCTACCGGGCTGTCGTCTCGCCAACCCATGTTCGCGTCACCGCCGGCGGACGCATCGTGCCCAACACGCGCAACGGATGCTCGCCTACGTCCAAGTGGGCCAGGGACAAGCTGCCGCAGGATGCGCCGGCCGGCCGCCCTCCTCAGCTGGACCACCCGCCGTACCTTCTCGGCCCCTCTCCGTTTCCCGGAGCTTTCCCCGGGTTCCCCATGTACCCTGGCATCCATCCAGGCATGATGGCCGGCCCTGGATCCGTGCCGCTGGTTCCGATTCCTGTCGGCTACGGCATGTACGGCGGGTTTGCGGTTCCCCAGTTCGCCTTCAACCACGTTCCAGGTGGCTCGCGGGCGCCTGCTGTGTCTTTGGCCCAGCCGGGCGCAGGCCTCGGCCCATACTTTGACCGCCGTCAGGGCTCGCAGGGCGTCGTCGCCTCGCCTATGATATACCAGGGACCTGACGCCCCGGCGGCCAAGGCTCCGCAGTCCTCGATCCGGGAGAGCGAAATCACCAAGAAACAGCTCGACGGTCTGAGAGGCACCCTCAAGTACGTTGACGATCAGCTCCAGTACAACAAGCACCAGATCGACGAGCGGGCCATGGAGAGCCACGCCCAGAATCTTCGCGGCCTCATTCAGAGGTTCGAGTCCACTCTCGAGCTGCAGCTGGTTGCCGAGGAGGCTGGCGCCTCCCCCCAGCCCGAGCAGAGCAAGGATGCCGCCAGGGCTGCTCCGAATCAGACGCACAAGGCTCCCGCGGAGCCGTCCCCTGCACACAATTGCGTCCCCCCGAAGCCAAGCCTTCCTGTCAGCGCGGCGCTGGCGCCCCCCTTCCAACCAGCCAGCACGACACCGTTTGCTCCGGCCAGGAAACGGTCGGCCGTCGGCAACGTGTCGGAGAGCGACGACTGGGCCCGCATCGCCAAGGTGCAGGGACTCCCGTACCTCGTGGGCCGTGTCCCCGCCGGCGTCGACCCTGGCGCGGTGCAGGAGTCGGACTACATCTACCCTCGCAAGCTGACGGAGGACGAGAAAAAGGCGCGACACCTGTACTGGGGCGATGCCCCCGCCCACGTGCGCAGGGGACTGCCCAAGTTTGACGGCAAGAACTTTTACCCCCCGTCCCCCGTGCG
Organism: Tympanopsis confertula; assembly: GCA_026745395.1. Taxonomy (NCBI): domain Eukaryota; kingdom Fungi; phylum Ascomycota; class Sordariomycetes; order Coronophorales; family Scortechiniaceae; genus Tympanopsis; species Tympanopsis confertula. Next base: position 6,196 of record JAOYNU010113101.1, on the reverse strand, counting down.
CGGCGGTTCCAGCGACGGCAGCTCGAGGGACTCGACGGCAATGTCGCGCGATTCGTCGGCCGTCGGCAAGAGCCACGAGTCGGAGACGTCGTCGTCTGCGGCCAGGGCGACGGTGCCAGCCGTCCAGTACTGCACCCCCCACGAGTCGCCGAGGAAGGGACTCTCTTTTTCCGAAGACAACGGCGCGCAGGCCGTCAAGAAGCCCGACAAGACCACCCGGTCCGAAGTATCGAGCCTGGAGACGAGGTGGAACGACCAGCACGATCTCCTCAACGGCCTGCGCAAAAGAAGGGCACGCATGGCGACAAGCGCTCTGCCCGGCGCTGTGACCTCGATGACAGCAACCGGCTACCTCCCCCAGTACAGCGGCCAGGCAGCAGCTCTGCTCACCCCGGCACTGGCCGGTGCCGGCGCCGCTGCCGCTGCCGCTGCCGCTGCCTCGCCCCGCAGCTCGCCGGCGAAGCCTGTCGCGTCGATGGCGTCGATCAACGAGAACATGCCTCCGGTCCACTAAGAATTATGTAGAGTGATATCGGGCTATCCCGGTTATATTAATGTGTTAGATGCATCTGCTATCACGAGAGATGGAGAAATGTCTGACGACGGGCATGGCCGCCCCGGAGGGGGTGTGAATGTGTATTGTATTGTATTATTGACGACGGTCACTCTGTTTCTGGCATTGCTTATACTGGCAGAGAGAAATGCAACGAACAAGGCTTGATTAGATTATACAATGCTCGATTTACAATGCTCGATTTACCATCTGCATAGCACTAGAAGTACAAAATTTGCCTTTCGACAACCATTCATTGGATGCCTTGATTGGATGCCTGTCACAGATTGGGGGTCGAAGGATCGTTGATATTTATGAATATCACTTGGAGCGCCATGACAGGATCTACAACACGTGATACAATTCAAACGTGAATCCCTTGACATGTACGTACGTGCTGGTAGTACCGTACTCTTACTGGCCACAATATCAGCGTGGTTTAACTGTATTCAGTAATTGCATCCTCATGACTTAATTCCCACATGCATCTATCTGGTATAATCCATAATACATGCTTATATGGTGGCTGTTCTGCAATGGGAGGGCATCCATCATAAAGCAGCTCAGTGGCGGTGAAAATCTTGCCTTGCGCAAAGGGAAAAGCAGCGCGTGCAGTTCCTCGGCCAGACCTTTGAGAGAAGCAACTTCGGGCGAAAACTCGCTCAGGATGACTGGGAAGCCCTCCGGGCTCATGCGGCCAACAGAGGAAAAGTCCATGGAGCACCGTTTCCCGAGCCGCGACTCTTGGGGATGCCCAGCAGGATATCGTTGGCATGTCGTGCCCGCGGTCGTTTGCGATGGCGATCCACAGGAGCACGTAAAACAGTGACTCGAGGTCGTGCCGGTACGTGTGGCGCCGGCCAGAGAGGATGCCGATGGCCATGAAGCCGTCTGATCCGACCAGCGACTCGACAGCACGGGCGTCGTCGAGGTTGAGCGCCTGGTCGGAATCGGTCAGGACGCCCTTGGGGCTGTCGGGGCATGCCTCGAGATAGATGCTGGCCCCAAAGGGACGATCCGGCTTGCCGAGCGGGGTGGCTGTGGAAGCGGAAGCCGGCCTGGCCAGCATCGAAGGCGTACTGGAACGTGGCCAGCCATTCGGCCAGTGCGTCGGTAATGTGGGTTGATCTTGGCCGAGCTGTGGGGGTTGCGAGCGCCTCGTCCTCGTCGCACACTCTTTTTCACCTTGGACAAGAAAATCCAGAGTTTCATAGGCCCGAGAGTACCATTCGATCTTGCACGTCTCCTACGAACTCCCCGGACAGGGGCTTGAAGAAGTAACGCGCCATCCATTTTGTATGAGATGGCTCTATCATGATGATTGGCTAATACTCTATGTCATCCTGCCCAAAAAAGCAAGTCCTCTGCCTTGGGGCAGAAGCCATGGCCCAGCAACTTTTCGACTCTTTTTATTGATTCTCTCTCTTCTTTTTACCAACTAGGTCCTTCTACAGTTCTCCACAAGATCTGCTGCCAACTTCATCAACACACTCCTTTGCACTCCTGCATGTATACGTAGAGGTCGGGGAGAATCGGAACCAGATCCCTCGTCTGGAGGAGACACGTTCCAAGTCCGAGATGATAAAGTATAGCTTGAATTCTACTTGCCAAAAAAGCTTATAGCTGGGCCTGGTTATATGGTCCAGGTAAAAGGGATAATGATATACAGGTTTGAAAAATGCCATCTGGTCTTCCCGTGCAAGGGTGAAAAGAAACGGAAAAGAAAAAGAAACAGCCCCGGTTCTCCTTACCTTCGGGTTTGAATGCTGAAATTGGCGGTCATTAAGTATAAACTCAGTTCATGTTATGCGTTTCTTTCTCTTCCTCACTCTGCGAGCCTTCTTCATATCCTCAAACCATTCTTCATATGACTTATTCTCCTTCTCTGCAACATATTTCCGTACACTACAATCTACTAATGATGTCTTGAGAAGCTGTTGGAAATATTCTGCCTCTTTTTGCTCTTCTTGCTCCTTTTGCTCTCTATATGATTGCGCCGATGCCAATTGGTTTTGTTCTTTGGCCATCTCGGCGTGATGATGGGGTGAATGCGGCGAGGCAGGCATCAGGAATGATTCTATGAGATAAAAGGGCCAGGATGAAGATGCTCGCGTTGGGATGTACGACTGAGAAAGTGGTGTCAACTCATACAGCCTGGCAACGAGGCATGAGCCCAAGGAGCACCGCGGCCTCTTTATACAGATCCCCAACCACTCCACCCGCTGCACGCAGACCTATCGACTGGAAAGGATTTCAAGGGCGGCCCCATGCATGTCTCGGTGCCCTCTTAAGACGGCGTGCCGGACACCCAACATGGCCACTTGGCACTGCGCTGCGAAAGCAAAGGAAAGAGAGGGGACTGCGCCTTTTGTTTCGGTCTGGGATTGCGTCCAGGAAGAGCAAGTGGCCGGGCGGACGGGCCTAGAGCCAACGTCGTGGGCCGCCCGCTGGACTTATCAGGCAGTGGTGTGAATCACGCAAGTACACAAGTTATGAGATGACGAAGCTGGTGTACGAAACCCAGAGAGATAGTTGTTATTGATTGATAAATTATTCTGCCGGATGTACACAGGACGCGATACCTGTGTCTTTTGAGCTGTCTTTTGAACACAGGAACCTGTATAGACTCAATAGAAAAAAATCACAAAGTTAAACCATCATATATGTATGTTGCGTTGCGTGTGGTCGACAGGCAGCAGTCAGTCTGGTAACCCATCTGCCACGGTGGCCACAATTCTTCCTCCCGGAATCACATCCATTCTTCCGAGGCCATGGCCTGTGGCCTGGCCTCTGCCTTGATATTAGCGACATCGATAAGGCCTCGCGCACCCCAGACTTGTCGGCTGCTTGCCGAGACTGGTCCGTATAACAGCTGGGGATCGGAAAATGGCAGTCTTGCTCGTTCTGCTTCCTCACACGACCGGATTTGCCGACCATGTTTCGCCATTTGCCAGGAAAGTGCCAACAGAAAGAAAGCTTGGGCAGGCGTGTATGCCCACTGGCACAGCCTTTCGATTCGAAACAGCAAGTCTCTTTAAGTAAATGTCGAGAGGGAGGAATGCGATAAACCCGAGAGTTAAGACCCCCTTATTACTAGAGAGTCCCGTACGTTCTAGTCCGTATATACTTTACCCGAGAGTTAGTAGATACGGTAAATCTAAAGTAGATCTATAATATAACTAATTAAATAAATTAGATTTTTATTTTATTTTTACATTATTACTTATTATAAATAAAAGGTTACTACTTACTATAAAGGGTAATAGAAGTAATTAAGAAATATCTTAGAAATATTTTAATTATATCTTTTATATATTTTTTAAGTAAAATATATTACGATATTTATTAAAGATTTACTAGATCCTATATATTTCTATAAAGTGGAGAATTGGATATTTTTCCGAACTTTATATAACTAGAAGATAAGTTTAATAATCATAAACTTATAAACTAATAATTTAAAAATCTATTATAATTTAAAATATAAAAAAATAAGTAAATTAATAAAATAATTATTATATAAGATGGGATCGAGGAAATATATATATTATATAATATATATATAATTTAATACTTATTATACTATTTAAACTGTTAATTTTATAAAGGGGTTTTCGGTATTTAAAAGCTAAAAGCTCTTCTTTATAGATATTATATAGTTATTATTAAGAAATAAATTAATTAATGATTATTTAAGAATACCTAAGAATAGCTATAATCGTATATTTAGAGAAATATCTATCTATTCTAAATTATATTTAATTATATTCGACTTTAATTTAGCCTAATTAGAACTATTTTAGGCTATTCTATACTGATCTCTCCTTATATAAATTAGTTCTAACACTTTCTAATATTTATGTATTACTATACGCTATAAGTTTACTAATTCTCGCTAGGATAAATTAATTTTTATAATAAATAAATATAAATAAAGTATTTAGTATAGCGACCTCGATAGTATTAAAGACCTCGTTAAGAGAGGAAATAAATAAATTAGAACTACTAGTAGAATAATAAAGAATAACTATACTAAATATATAGATAAGAGAAGGCGTAGAAAACTGGTATAAGGTGATACTTTAAATAAATTATATTTATATAACCCTAGTTCTATATATAGGTAATTAGGGTAATTATATATAAGCTAGATAACGATATAGTTATATTAAGTATAGTTATACGAGTTAACTGTTATAGACATAGGCCTACTAGCCTATGCCTAGCTTATACGGGCCTAGGGCTAGGCCTAACTTAATTATATAAGGTACCTATATAGGGTATAATTACCCTAACTATATAATAGACATCTTCTTCTCCTTCTTCTTCCTTCTTTCTATATATAATAGATTAATATACTATTAATACCTATTCGTACTCTTACTAATAGGGCTACTCCTTTATATATCTATTATATCTAAATAAACTAAAAATAAAGTAGTTAAAATAATAGTAGATAATATACTCGACTTCTAAATAAGAGGTATCTAGTAGAATTTAGTAGAAGGGCTAATTAAATCAATTTAGCTTAAAGTAAGAATTAGTAAAATTTCTAGATAGAGATTACCCGCTTATAGTAAGAAATCGCCTAGCTTTTAGCCGAGGCGCTATAAAGATAGAAACTACTCGTAGAAAAAGAGTAGTAAGATAATAATAAATAAACTTTTATAGCCTAGAAGGCTATAATTAAATATAAATTAGTAATCGATACAGACTATATTAGTATAAACTATGATAAATATGGTTATTTATAAAGTAAATTAATAACTAATTGTTAACGGTAACGCGCTGTAAATAGTAGTTTAGGGTACGGATAGACTTTTATTAATTAGATAACGAGAGTAAGTTAAACGAAGCTCTTATAGGATCTAAAGTAGGGTTTCCTAATTCGTAATATATTTATATAATTATAACCTCTTAAAATCTATAAGTCTTACTATATAATATTACCCTTTTATTTTCTATTATATTCGGTATTAAACCTCTTCTATTATACTTTTATATACCTAGTTCTTATTAAATAGTACTCTTTCGGTCTATCGTTATACTAAATACTCCCTTATTTTATTTCCTAGTTATTTAAAACTATATTACTTTCGATATTTTCTAGGCTCGTAGGAGTAGGGGTCTTATATCTAGCTTACTTTACCTATACGATATATTTATTCTTATATTTTCTAGTATAAAAGATTATCTTTACCTAGAATTTATACTCTCTATTTATAATAATTAATAGGGTAATCTTATTATATAGCTATTATAATAGTAAGCCCTCGTATTCTACCGAATATAAGAAGTCTAAATAGAAGTAATTATAAATATCTATAAGAATATTAAATTTATAGACGTATTAGAGGATATTTATTTATAAAAGTTTCTAATTTAATAGTTATAATCTTCCTTTATATAGTAGTACTTTTTATACATTAAGGCCATAGTTACTTACTTATTCCTTTGTCCCAGCTTCTTTTAAGAAGTATCTCTTACTTATTTTATTTACTTCTAGGTATACTCGGTATAATAGGTCGTAATTGATGCGATATATATATATACGTATAGGCGTAACCGCCCTATTTATAATAAACTAGTTTAGGTATCGTAAAATATAATATAAATTCTATATCCCCTCCTATCCTATACGGG